>BFEA01000252.1:382858-401998 GCA_003427395.1 Chara braunii
GCCCACCCCCGGGGCCCCGGGGCCGGGGCTTGACAACCTTGGTCCTCGTGAATCAGAGAATTCACAAGGAATGACATTTCCCCAGTGATCCGGAAAGTCTTATGAGCCTGCTCGTGCCCATATTCAATCGTCAGCGGCTCTTTGATGATCTCAACTTCATCAGATAAAACCAAGTTCATCATTTGCTCTGACGTTCTTTTACCCCATGGGTTTTCCTCAATGAACGGTTCCCCAATCACAAGCTCTGATCGCACATGATGGAAACAAGGAGCATTCCAGATGGTTTTTCCATGCCGGGTTGTTGCATTCGCCAAATAAATGTATGAGTTAATACTCAACTGTGACTCTTCTCCTTCGAGGAACCCATCGACAGGAACTGAATCCTCAACTTGATCCGTCGATGAGTCCCAATCAACACGACTCAACCCATCTGCTCGATTCTGAGTGCCTGAAATGCGCTCAATCTCAAAATTGAACATCCAAATATACGTCAGCCATCGAGCAATGGTTGGATCAGAAGGAGAATAGTTCTTTAACAATTGAGCCAAAGTCGTAGGATCAACTCGCAGAATGAATCGCCTGCCAAATACATAATTCCTAAAAATACGCAGACAGTGAAGCACAACGAGAGTTTCCTTCTTGAACTGGGAGTAGTTCCGCTCAGTAATATTCAGAGTTCTGCTATCGAATCTCAATGGTCGCTCCCGTCCTTCCCCATCTTTTTGGACCAAAACTCCTCCCAAAGCGGTAGGACCTGCATCAATCTCGATGATGAAAGGACGGCCTTCAGCATTATCAAAGCAAGGAACTCCCAAAATCAGGCCGCCTTCCCGAAATTCAACTTTAATATCTTCAACGACTGCCTGCTGCTTCGGTCCCCATTCCCAGATCTGACTCTTGCGTGTTAATTTCCGCAAGTGTTCCACCCTCGCTGCGAACCTGCGAATAAAAATACGTCAAAATCCGCATGTTCCGAGGAAGCTTCGAACGTCGATAATAGATCTGAAGGGAGTTGGCCACTCCAAAATTTTATTCGTCTTTTTGGCATCCGGCCGACGACCCTTTTCGTCACAAAGGAATCCCAGTATTACCACCTTCCTCATGCCATGCCTCGATTTAACCCCACTGGCAGTGAGGTTATATTCCTTCAATTTCCTCAGAAACTTTTCCACATTGCTGATGTGTTCCCACACGAACTTTCGAACGCGAGATAATACTTCAGTCCCATCCTTGACTCGAGGTCTTGGAATAGGCAAATCATCGATATATGGAGAAGTCACGTCCGGACAAAGCGGCTGCATGACTCTCATCATATATCTTTGCACAATTGCCACGATATTTGTCAAACCTTGTGGAGCCGCGCACATATGAAGCAGTCCCCGAGGCGTATGCATCGCCGTCATAGGTCGATCCGCTGTGTACAGCGGGAACTGATCATACCCTGAGTACAAATCAATTAGGGTGATAATGGGACGACCTGCATAGGATTTCGAGAGTGGATCGGCGTTTGGAAGTCCGCCCACATCTCGAATTGTCACAGAATTCAATTTTTGCAGGTCCTGAACCTATCGCAAAACACCGTTCGGCTTGATAAAGCAGAACCAAGGAGACACATATGGCCCATACGAATAGTCAGCCACTTTGGTCCGAACCTTACCATCAAGATAATCAACCACCTTCCGGTGATCGTCCAGATTCGGATATCGTGGGCCTTTCACATTCCATGGCTCATTCGGTACCGTATGGATTTGGATCATTGGAATCATATCGACGTCCAACCTTCCACGCTCATCATCATCAAAAGCATAAGCCAGATGAATTTTCTTCATAACGTCGATAAAAAATTTAGTTTCCTCCTTAGTGAGGAGGTCATTCTCTCCAATGATCATCTCCTTGAACCTGTCTTCTGTCAATCGACACGGCCCCTTCTCACCTTTCTCCTTCAACGTTCTGCTCCACTCACGTTCTTCCTTGTAATACACCTTATTTTCCTGAGTGATCAGAACAAGCACTGATTGCGCCTTCTCTCCTACTTTCTTATACTTCCTCTTGGACCCAACGCTGAGCTTCCATCCCCCAAAAACGACTTTTGTCGCGCCAATGACAGTGATTCCTCCATACAAGATTCATTTGGCCGATAAACGAGATGCATGGTCCCTGCACCTTCTTTGTCAACCACAACCTCCATCAGGGCCTGTACCAGGCTCGGATCAATTGCAGGATGGGTCGCTGCAAAATCGACTGCCTGCGAGATACTTGACAATGTTAACGAAAACTACTGAGAATCCCCTTCCTCCTTGATTGTCTCTTTTTCCCTCCTCAACTTCTGTGACTCTGAGAAGGTATATGATTCAGGATTCAACCGGTTCCGTGAATTTTCCAGTCCGGTATTTGCGCATTTCACCACTTCATAGTAGCCGCAAACCGGGTCGCACAAAGCTACAAACATGGTGCCGTCATGTTTGTTGAAGATTATGCTTTTTGTGCGACATTGAAAAGATCTTCCCAAAAGTACTTCGTGCTCAACCTTTGACAATATATATAAATACAATCTCGTCTTTAGCTTCCCGATCGTGACCATCACGCCACTAGCAGTACCGCAAAATGGAGTTGCCCCGCTGACTCTTATTAAAAATCCAAAATCATTGCGATTGATCTCTATCCCAGCTTCAATCGCATGCCTCTCTCTCATGATGTTCATTTCGGCTCCATCATCTACGAGAGTAGATAACTCTCCACGGCCGATTTGAGCTTTTATGAGACCAGTGGCCACACATCGCCAATCCATCTTCATCCTAGGAGGCGCCCAGTTAGCTTTCGGAGGAATGATCTCGCAAACATAGGCCGAGTCGTGTGCTGCTTAAATTCTTCGCGAAGCTTCAGCGATACAGCAAAAATCTCCTTTAGAGTAACCAAATTGCGATGGCTTTCCAGAATGAGATCCACAAGCGGTTAAAAATCAATCCCTTTTTCGACAGGGATCGTGTATACGTTCTTCTTTTTGCGAGGTTCCTCTTCCTCGACCTGAGTCTTTCCTGCTTCCGAATCCCTTTTCATAGCTCTCTGCTTTGCGAGCAGTTTATCCTCTGCTCGCAATCTTTCATCCTCCTCATCTTCATCCCCTTCCTCTACCTGAATAGGTTCCTTTTCCAGAGGTTCCTTTGAACTTTCTCCTGGCGCAGGTTGCGATTGTGAGGTATTCCTTCCCTTCCTCGTCTGCACCATAATGGTTGGCATCCCTCGCTTGAGTACAGATCTGGACATTGTCATTGGCCGAGTCATCGGCGTTGCTTCAGGCACCGAAGCAATCGCAGGTGCTGACCCATCCTGACCTTCGTTCCCCCATCCACCAAAAAGGAACACTTCAGGAAGGTTTGGCCAGACTTCTTCCATATTAACACATAACTGAACAATGAAATTTCGACACTTGCCCAGTTTCCTTGTCACCTTTCGCGCCCGATGAGCAATGTCTTCTTTCCTTCCCTTTAACTCTTCTTCGGTGCAGCCACTGATCTCCAAAGAAGTCATTGTTTCTTCTAATTCAAAAAGGCTTGCTTCTTAAGGAGAAGCTAACCAGAATGTAGCCGGAAGAGGACGGCCCATCCGTCGAAAGACCTCCTTTCTCATTCCTCCTTCAATATTCTGATCGATGAGATTTCCTTCGAAGTCAAAGACTTCTCTTTGAATCGTCGTAAAGACGATCTGGTCTTTCTCGTCTTTCGCGAGGATTTGGCAGAAACGAATAACATGTCCTTTCATATCACAATACTTGCAGACGTAGTCCTGCCAGTTCCCTCGTCCGCCACCATTTCCGCGGCCTCTACCACGACCTCGACCACCCTGTGGTTGATTCTGTTGAGCTAGGCCTTGTTTCCCCTGACCAACTTGCTGCTCACTGCTTCCATTCCCTCCATTCTTACTACTTTCCCCTTGTTTACGAGAAGTACCTTGCCCTCCTCGTATTTGATTCAAGCCTTTCCTCTCAGCCTTGGTCAGTTTCCGAGAAGGTTCCTTTTCCTCCTCGCTGTCACTTTCACTGCTACTCTCTTTGGTGACTGGCTCCTTCTCTTTTCTCTTCCCCGTTTTTGCCTTGACCATCATCACTTGAAGTTTTAACCGCTCCTCCTTCAAACTGGTCATCATTTCTTTCATGTCAGATAAGGTCTTATAGACTTCCTTGTTCGTCCCCAACTGTATCCTTTCC
The DNA here is from genome assembly GCA_003427395.1 of Chara braunii. NCBI lineage: Eukaryota > Viridiplantae > Streptophyta > Charophyceae > Charales > Characeae > Chara > Chara braunii. The sequence continues at coordinate 387,063 of BFEA01000252.1, forward strand.
CGATTCTCCTTCTGCTGTTTCAGCAGCCGATAGAGGATGGGATCAAAGTTTCCAGCCAATAAATTATCTCGAATTTTTGGCCAATCATACCTCTCTTTCATGCCTTTCACCAGTTTTAGCTGCTCCACCTCCCGTGAAATTATGCAGGAAGATGAGACAACGATCTTTATCTGGAAGGTCGGGAACTAATCGCGCCACCCGCTCGAATTCAGTAAGAAACTGCTTTGTTGTACTAAAACTTTTTCGACTAACTTTCCTCAAATCGGTTAAGTCCAACAATTGATCACTCAACTGGTATTTCTCTAGCAGCTTCCTTTTGAATTCTAGCGAGTCCCGCGAATCTTGTACCAACTCCTCCACCTCTTCCTTGTACTGGACCTTGCAGTATCTCTTCCATTCGCAGCATCTTTTCATTCGACCACTCGCAACAACTTCCCAATTGCTCTAACTTTTCTGCCCATCCCGAGGCGTTGTTACCATCAAATAATGGAACGTCAACCTTCGGGATTTGATCTTTCTGGGAATGCTGAATAATTCTGGCGAGCTCCCGAATGTGATTTCTCCTCTTATCCTGATTATCGTTGTTACCAGCCATCTTGAGTGAAGAAAATCACAACAACATATTCAACAGAAATCAGTCAATCCTTCTGCATAAATAAAATATCATAATTTTGGGATCAAGTTACTGACTTTTTCTGAGGTCAAACAAGAAAAAGAAAATAATTTTTTTACTCCATAAATCACCCAATTGTCGTTCCGCTAGGGACAACGGTAGTTTGCTGTTATCCCCGGCAATGACGCCACCTATCGAGCGCATCGGCCCTCGCGTAAAAACGAGGGCCCTGCCGGCCATGTCACGCAGGAGTTTACCTAAAACATAACTTCAAGAGACAACTCGGGAACGACACATAATATTCCGTGAACCGCCGAGACGGACGCAGTTGTTTCGCTCCTTCGCCGCTCTACCCAGGTGCGCCAGCTATACATCCCACGGTTCCCTACGATAGGACAGGTTCCCGCGGAGCATAAGCTTGCATCCCTAAGGGGTTGTCACCACCCTTAGGGGCGTATCCCTACCGAGCTACTAATCCACGTGCAAAGGCTTTTAAATGCAATCGCAGAGGTAGATCAGCCGAGGGCGTTTGCTCGTCTCGCTGGAGTATAGGAATTGTTTGACTAAACGCCGAACGAACCCGAGCGTCGTTCGTTCCCTGGGGCGCTGATCTCCCACGTACGAAGCGTACGCCGGTCGACTAGGACAGTCTCAACCAAGCGTGAAAACGATCCTTAGTCCCTATCAATCAAACAACAAAAATCTTCATACCTTAAAACAAAATCACACAATCCAAATCGTTGACTTGATTAGCTGGTCTGCCAAAGTGTCCCTTTCCAACCTGTATGATTGAATAACTTTTATACTGTCACTCAATGATTTTTAATTGAAGACATAAATTAAGACTGACCCTACGATCATGAGAATTGAAGTTTGTCATAAATAACTTCTGCAAGTAAATATCACCAGTATCATGCAGATCAACAAGTGATCTGGTTCCTGGTCGATGTTTGAACTCTCGGTTCGACCCCACCTCAGTTATTGTCTCTCTTTAGCTTCTGACATGCGTTTCTACGCATGTGGTTACCCCTCAATGCATAAGCATGACAGTGCCATCANTCGACCCCACCTCAGTTATTGTCTCTCTTTAGCTTCTGACATGCGTTTCTACGCATGTGGTTACCCCTCAATGCATAAGCATGACAGTGCCATCATCGAGGTAATCCGAATACTATCCATTCGGCGGTCCTAACTACATAAAGTGTTTTTGTTTTTGAGATTACCTCGTGAAGTCATAATCATATGACTTCCTCGACGGGATTGGTCTATGCAAGAGGTTTTTTGGAATCTGAGTAGGATTTCCAGAAAATGGTGTCTAACCCTGGTAAATCTGTCGTCCTCAGCGCACCTGTGTCTCCAGCAAATCCAAACGCGCACGCCCGTCGTTGTCGAGTATCAGGGTTGTCGCTCGCCCTCTTCACATGATTCTAAAAATCTGAGTATCATATACGGAGGCCATCCGTGAGGCTAGTCTCCACACTATGACCCTGAAAGGTCGACTGAGTCCAAACAAGTGTCTGGTCTCAGTATCCCGGATCCGGATGACGCCGAAACGTCTGCCGGACGAGGTAATCGTGATACTTACAATGACTCTTAAGAGACATTGAAGATTACTCGCGGGGTAGAAATACAAGGTATATCTGAAAAACTCATTCTGAGTCCGGACCGTATTTGCGTGGAAATCCGCGCGTGTAGTCGGAAAAAATTCCTTGTCGTTTCGTAGTAGCCCGATGAAGCCAATCCATGCAGTAGGAGAATCGTCTCGAATTCGTAAAAGTTGCTCCGCTCCTCTTATAAGATCGACCTCATGTGTGTCACGCACCAGCAGGTACCTCGGGGTCGTCAGGTCGCGTCGTGCTCCAGGCATGTGCGTATCAGAACAAAAATTACATTAGTCACGTAATCTTTCCTCGAGCTCGTCCTCTTCGTCCTGCCATGCATATTCAGAGAAAGGTTCAACTCGTAGAATCGCGAACCTGTTGGCCTCGCACTCGCCTCATATAGTATATTCCGAAGAAAAATCCTTGTCGTTCGTTTAACCAAAGTACAATGCGAACGAACGTCAATCTTATCTCTGGAATCTCGTCCATTCGAGGGTTCAACTCGTATGACTGCATCACAACCAGATTCATGCTGGCGAAATCACGTTCGGGTAGCGCCGGCGCGAACTCATAGTGAAGATAGTCCAATCAAGCCCTTGATCTGAAAATAAGTCGTCTAGGGGGATTGCTCGTGCTGCTACCCCAGAATCGTAGAATATCCTCATCGGAGTATAGCTCGTACGGATTAAAGACAATCCGTCCCACTCTTTCTAATCTCTCTCCATTTCGTTCAGGGGACTCAGCCCATTCTGCTGCTGCGTCACGATTGCGAAAGAGGTGACAGACCGTCGTTCTCGCAACCATCTGAAAGACAAAAATGATTAAGTTAAAGTTTTTGCCCCTGAACATTATTCAGGCATCCATCTTTCTATCCAGATCGTGCTTCTTATGACGCGATCATCCACGAAAAGAGTGCCTAACTGCACTCTACTTGAACTAAGTATGACATGAACTGGGCAGCGTATGACACCAGTTCCTCATATGTCGATGACTCCTAATATGGCCATCAAAAGGGTAAACTATAGCAGTTTCTCATTACGCAAAGCACCAAGAGCTTTGAGTCCGTCCGTGCAGACACTTCTGTCCATCCCCTAGGAGGTGGTCTGGGATACTCCTCCTCCTCGCCCGAACACAAGACTCGGATCTCAGAAGTCAGACTGTCTCCACCGAATCGGCATGGTGTCCCCCCGCAAAGCGGTCCACTCTGAGTCGATAACATGGCCGGCCCCTAAGGCAACGAACCCCCGCCCCAGATGCCTCCTAGAAAAAGGAAAAAGCACCTACACGGCGGAGAAGCAACTCCTGCCGCCTGACGTCAACAGTAACTTAGACGAAAGAAAGAAAGAGCATAGAAAAGAAAGTCATTCAGACAGACGGGCATAGACGAAGAGGTCATTCGGGAAATAATAGGTGACCTTGGGGGAAAATCTATGTCCATCTAGATTTCTCTTCTTTGTGATCAATTATTTTTCGTCATCTTCTTTTCACTATAGTTTACACGCATTCACCAACATAGAGATGAGAAGACAACCATTCTTTCACCATCGCCACCCTCATCCATCTCAGTACACATGTCATAGTACCAGCAATCAAACCAAGCCACAAATAGCCCACCATACAACCCTTTGCCATTGTCAGGTTCTCCTTCACACAGGCAAACACACATGTCATTTTCCTTTCTAATGAACGTTCAGAGAATCAGAGTCAAGCAAGTGTGGGTTCACACAGGTGTGAAGGAAACTGAATCAGGTTAACTGACTGACCACTGACCTTGAGTGAAGTAGTACGGTGCACTCAAGAAAACCGTATAAATTTCTCGCTCTCCTGACGAGAAGGTTGCCGCACCAGTCGTCACCAAAGTGATTGACACCACGCTCTCGTGAGGACCGCTTGCCAGAGCACCCTCTCAGCACTCAATCACTTCCCAATGATTAGGTGGCGTTACCCTCAGTCGCCAGCAAAGTGGACCACGTCACTCCCTTGTGATAACCACCTGTCACAACAACCCCTTATTTATTTCTTTTTTTAAGTGTCGTTGTCACTAGCCTTGACTTGTCACCGCGTCACGACGCCGTCAAGTCCACGCCACCTCAAAATACCCTATTTTAGCGGCACATTCCCTGCGCCAAGGCCCAACTGCCACTCAATATAAAATTACCGCCGTCGCCACCATAAATCTTAGTGCCACTGCTGGAAAAAAAAACTGTGCCGCCGCCGTCGCCTTTCGGCAGTACTTCCGCACTACCGCAGTAAAAACCGGGGTTGCCGCTGTACAATTTTGGCAGCACTTCCGTACTACCGTAGTAAAAGTTTGTGCCGCCGCAGCAAAATTTCGGCAGTACTTTCGTACCACCGCAAAAAAAGTTTGTGCCGCCGCAGCTAAATTTCGGCAGCCTTTTCGTACCACCGCAGAAAAAGTTTGTGCCGCCGCAACATAATTTTGGCAGCACTTCAGTACCGCCGCAGTAAAAATCAGGACCGCAGCTGTAAAATTTCGGCAGCACTTCCCCACTTTAGTGGGAAAATCGCAAGCCAAAATTGGTAGAATTTGGGCCCCAGGCCCAAATCTCACAGCGCTGCACTTCCCCAGTCCCGCAGTATCACTGGGTCTGTCCCGTGGGACTAGCACCAGCCAGAGGAGATGGGAGCAAAGTGCTCCCTGCCTTGGCTATGGCTGCCCAGTTCTCCTCCTTGTGCTCCTCTGCAGTCCTCCAGACTTTCCTCACGTTGCCTCAGGCAGCAGCGCCAGCAGCCAGCAGCCAGCAACACTCAAGTGTGCTCGTCACAGACTGGCAGCACGAGTGCATTGTGTGACAGCTAGCGGGCAGCTGCCTGTTTTATATTGGCTGAGGAGGGCTGGACGTCACTCCAGCCCCCATGCAAAATTGCGGGTTCACTGTGAGCCCTTGATCTGCCAAAATCCAGGGCTGACTGTGGCCGCACCACAGTCACAGCCTTAGTGTGAGGCAGTTTTTTTAACTGCCCTATTTTCTTTTTCTTTTTCTTTTTCCCAGCTATCTCAGAATTTGGCGAGATACCTGGGCTCCTGCCATTTCCAAATCAGTTTTTCTTTTATTTTTCTGGTAAAGGGTTGAAAAGATACAACCCTTTCCAGTTTGATGTATCCGGACCCTTTTTCCAGGGCAGATACATCGAGGAAAAGGCTGTATCTAGCATTCTCCTTAGTGACCCTTTAATTTTCAGGCTCCCTGCAAAAACGGGAGTCTGACAGTTATCTGCCAAAGGTAGCACCACGTAAGGACAAGTGTCCTCACAGAAATAAACAAAAAGAAAAAGAAAAAAATCTAGGTTACCAATGGTCCGGGGGCCGGTTGTCTCCCCCGGACGTCTCCCCCGGACGTCTCCCCCATACGTCCGGTACCCCCGTCGTCTGAGAAAAAAAAAAAAAAAATTCGTAAAAAAAAATTATATTTATTTTTCGTTTTTCGATTTTTAACTCATGATTGACTGCGAATTTGAACATGACTCCAAGGCAAAAGTTGCTTGTATTGTTATGTTACATAACATATATTGTTTTCAGATTTTTGTGAGAAATATTTGGTTTTTTTTTTTGTTTTTTTTTTGCGCTTCTGGAAAAAAGTAAAACTAATCTAATCTGCATGAAGTTGCTCACAACAGTCCACCCCTTACTTTTCCCTGCCCTCCAATGAAAACGGGGAAGGCAGTTGGCAGGTTGGGATAAGTAGGACCTCCCCTTCTCAACTCCCACGTCCCTCTCTCTCTCTTACTTCCACGCGAGTACTGTGGACCGTGAGATTCAAAATCTCGCGGCCACAGTAAGTTAGTCAAAAAAAACAAAGTGGGAGCTTTCATGCTCCCACACAGTCCCAAAGACTGTTTCTTCACCTACCACGAGGCAGTTGCCTCATTAGTTTTCTCTCTCTGCTTTTTTTTTTTTTTTCGTTGGCTTATGCCAACGTTCATTATCACGTGGCTCTTCAATCACTTTCTTTGATACGCAAGCCCGAGTTCGAGTCCTTCGGGACTTTCTTGATTTATGTGTGTCATCCTTGCGCAGGGCCATGCTAATACCGCGCAACCGTTCTCGACCGTGAGATCTGATGATCTCACAACTGAGAATGGCTGCGCTTCATACTTGCGTAGTGGGCAGCTCCAAGAGAAAAGGAGTTAGCCCAACCGCGTACCTCCAGGCTCAATCCCTAGGTCTGTCGGGTGATGATAAAATGGCGGTACCTATTAGGCTAGCTCCTTATCATGGGAGCTAAGCCTGCAACTCTTCTATAAGAAGAACTGCCTCCTTGTAGGACCACCCGCCTTAGCTAAGGCAGGCTCGGCCTGCCTTTTCTCCAACTGCGTCGCCCGTTAACACGGCAGGCGGCTCAACTTTGCGGTTTGGCTTGGTGGCCCGCGGCCGTCCGCGAAACGACGTCAAACCCTCCGTACGAAGTAGACCTCGTGGCCTGGCCCTTTATTCCCTTCGCATCGCGGCCCAACATCTAGCACGGCCACCTTTTCCAGCCTACTTAGAACCTGAATCGCGCGGCTGCTATTGATAGAATAGTTTTAACTTAAACGTTCTCATGTCCGCACGTTCTTGTGGTTTCGACAAAAGCGTAGCCTTATCGTTCACATTCGATACCTCCGAACGTCACACGCGTCCGGACTAAAGTTTGAAAACTCTTAGTTTCTCAGTCATAGGTCAGGTTTGAATAAACGTTTGGCAAACGTAAGTCTCATCAAGTCCTTCAATTCAACGAAAAAGGTCGGATAACGTCCGACTTAAAAAAAAAACCTGAAGGGTTTTTGCCCCGACACCGCGACCTCGGGCACGTAGACGAAGTTGCAACCATAGCAGAGTTGGCCAGGTGAAACTGCGACTAGAGGAGAATGTTGCCCGACTTGTCGGAAGCCAGAAAAATCTTGGGGTCACGCCGTATGAAGGTGCACAAGCACTGAGTTTAACAGTGTACCATCGGAGGTTGGAATTGTCAGAGAGACTAGGGAAAGGTGGTGCAGACAAGGCTTGGTGGGAGCTACAGTCGGGTTCCTTCCGGCAAAGAGGCGATAACACGGCGTTCGTTTAACAAATGCTACGGGCTGTGAGGACCTCGGTCGAGGCCGTAGCATGGTGGGGCAATGCGCGTGGAGAGCCAAGCGGAGCCTTGCCCCCGAGGCAGCCAAGCACGACATTGCGGACTCGGGGCGCGGGCGATAACTCAACCGATGGCCTATGGTGCACTGCTGCAGGCCCGGCCTAGCTGAAATTACACTTCATACTTAAGTTGGCGTGCTGTAGTGTCAAGCTTGGGCTTAGCCCTATTGGCTACGTCGCTGAACTATCAGCCAACGAATCCCGAGATAGAGGCCAGCAGCGAGCAGCAGAGGAGCAGAGGAGCGGACTTTGGAGCAAACCAAGGGGTTGAGGGTCCCATGGGACTATCCCCCTGGGTTTTGCTGAGGAGTCCGGCAGCGGGCCTGTGAGGTAGGGCCAAGTACCAACGGTCCCCCTCCCCCAGCCAGTTTTTATTGTTATTATTTTTATTTTTAAGTCTTATTATTTTTATTTTTTTAATTTTTTTATTGTTTATTTTTCTTTCATTTTGGGGCGAGGCTGGTATCGGTCTCAAGACCAGCCATGTACCCCAGAGCCTTGTTCAGTAGATACACCACTTAACTGTTGAAATACAGACTTGTGTCCAAACCTGGATGGTGCAGCCGTCCTGAGGCAGCAGACCAACGGGTCCGGATCTCTGCCCACGAAGTGGTCCTTTGGGACATCCATTAAAATTGGAACGATACAGGGAAGATTAGCATGGCCCCTGCGTAAGGACAACACGTATAAAATCGGAAGAGCGCCGGTGTTTTTTTTTGCTGTTGTTATTACGACGGTGATTTTGGCTTTCATCACAGCGTCCGCCGACTGAACCTCGTCGCTAAGCTTTGCGCTGTGATGACCAAGTTGGCACAGGGGGCTTGGAGGTGGCAGGAGTGCAGGGAAAGGTCGACTGAACTTGGGTGCAAGTCTGCGCCAGGTACATCCAACATTAAAGGCATAGATAGCGGCGAAGGTAATGGCGGAGGTGATGGTGGGCGTATGGGAGTGACATACGCATGTCTCCCTCGACTGATATCGGAATCTAGTGAGAAAAGGCACTAACAAAGGGATTCGGGCCAGGGCGAAATCGCTAGTGAGGGTAGTCTGACTGTTAGTCTAGTATAGAGAAAGTTAGTAGAGAAAGGGTGTGGCGGAGAGGTAGCGAGGAATGAAGTAGTAAGTGGGGGGGGCTTAGCACCGCCCATGTAATAGCTGGTGGGTGTGTCTGAGCCACAGAATACGGCAAGGTATACCTCCAAGGATTCGTTTGTCGGTACGGGGTTGTACTTCATCGCACTTGGCTGTTGTGACCCCGCTGTGCATTTACTGCTTAGGCGCTGTGAGCCACTACGTTTTTACTACATACTATGAGTCCTTGCCGTGTATTTGATGTGTCCCACTGCCGGGCTCTGCACCTCTATCTCGCTTTGGACTAGTGCTGGCAAGGCTTGACAGTGCGACTGTTTCTACATTACAAAGTTGCGGGTGCTGGTTGAAGGACGGACTGTTGTTGTGTGGGAACAGCGTGTCAGTGCTCTAGTGCGTAGCGGCGTCCTGCAGGAGAGATCGCGGGGTTCCGTTGAGCTTGCGCAAAAGCATCCCGAAGAATGCTTAATCGGTAGTTACCTCTATCACTGGGAATCTGCTGTTGCCCATATTTGCTAGTGATCACAAGGCTGAGTCGGGGAGGCCCTGTCCGAGGAGGCACCGAAAGTTGTTGTGACCTTGACGACAGTTTGTAGTGCGCAGGGCGTCGTCCTCGCTGTGCATCACTGCTGTGTAATCCACTACTGACTACCGCCACTGCTGACCTCTGGGTCTTCTGCTGAGCATAACGTTGTGCATATCACCTGGCCGCTTGCAAACTGCAGTGGGGTCAGCGTTTAATCGTATTGTTACTGAGTTTTGCAACATTGACTGTCGTTGTATTACTACTGTTGCTGCTGCGATGGGCAGCTGTAGTACATCGATACGGTAGATAGAAGGAGGGTGACTGGGTGATCACTCGGCTACGCAATGAGCGCCGTACAAAGAATGGGCCACAGGAGTTGACGTCGCAGTCAGCATTGGTAGGGCTGCAGCTGTTGCAGGGCGCTCGTTTAGATGAATACGCGATAACAACTGCGGCAGGCGGGGTTACGGCTGTGGCTCTTGTGAAGCAGCGTTTTCTGAACTGACCTGCTTACCGTCAACACTATTGTGAAACTCTGAGACAACAAATTACTGTGTAACAGTTCGCTTACGGGGATGTTGCACCTGCTGCTATATTTACTAGTGTGCACGGCCGCAGTACTTACAACCTTGTTGAGTTACCATGGTGCTGGCGGGGACTTGTTGCGTGCTTGTTGGGCACTTAGGCTAAAACACCAATGAAGAGGTTGTTGCTGCAGTTCTGAACATTGATCAAAGCTTCCAACAGGGACTGGTATTCTGCGTTTTGGCCGAGACTTTGTTACTTTTGTTGCGTTATCGGCCATCATTGCGGGGCCCTCAGGCGCATCTAGATTTCAAGGCCCTCTCCCCGAGTCTGTGCGCACCCCTCTTGCACCTGAGAGTCTAATCTATTTGTTTCTATCCTTCCTACTCCAAGTCTCGTCTGAGGCTACCAGAGGAAGGCGGCAGGCGGGATTGAAACCTGTGGGACCGCGCCAAGGCCTCTGTGGGAGGTTCTCCCCACCGATTGAGGGAACTCCGCTTGAGCCCAGGCGGGGTTCTGGAGGCAGGGAACTTCAGGTATAATTTCGTCTGACTCGTGTGATCCCTTCCTCTAATTGTTATCCTTTGGGTATCTTAACATAACTGTGAAAGACTATTATTTTTTATCTTGCTATATACGTCAGGACATGCATTGTGAAAGGTTAAACGAACCAGTATATATGACAGTTCAGATAAACCTTGAGCAAATTCAAGCAAAATGAATTGGGGGAAGGTGGGAGAAAGGTGTTCTGGATGCATTTGACTGGGTCAACCCAAGGCTGAGCTCCTCTAAGTTGATGTGGGCTCACAAGTGTGTTTTATTTATGTTTGCTGGGCTAACTGTATGATCTTTAAAGGCTGGGTCTATCCTAAGTTAGACGGACCAGTCGGTGTTTCGTTCTGGGGTTTATGAACAGGAGGATTGGCGCCCTGAGTTGGGAAGCCTTAGAATCCTGATGTTTCTTTTTGGGTTGCTGAAAACAGAGCTGGGGATAATCTAAGTTGCGTAGACCCAGCTCTATGTGCGTTTCTTCTGAGGGGGATAAAGACAAAGGACTAAGCGTACCCCTAAGTTGGGGCGACTTAGCCATAAGCTATGAACTAAAGATTAACCAAAAGTATATAATTTTGATATATATGAAACGAATCTATACCATCTGGCAGACCGGGCACCCTAAGTTGGGAAAGTCAGTCGGTAAGTCAGGTAGAACAAAAAGAGAAGAGAGACAAGTGAAGAATATAATGGACGTAACTCGGGCAGGCTGAGCGTACCCTTAAGTTAGGGCGGTTCAGTCCTATGCTCGTAATAATACAAAGGTCAGAGAGTTAGTGTAAATCTTCTTTCATTTTCCCTTTTAAACACAAGGCAGAATTAGATGTCTCCCTAAGTTGGGTAGGTCTGATCATCTGCCTAATAAGAGAAAAAAATATAAAGTTTGTGCAAGTATATCAATGGTTGTTCTCTTATATTGTCGTTACGGAGACTAAGCGTACCCTTAAGTTAGGGCGGCTTAGTCATAGTGATATGCTCTTGTTGTTGACGTGCTGTAGGTTGGACGTACCCTTAAGTTAGGGCGGTCTGACCATTCATCGTCCGTACTTGTTTTAGGCAGGTTAGGCACACCCCTAAGTTGGGGCAGCCTAATCGTATGCCCTATGTAACTTTGTCTAAAGCTGACTAGACATACCCTTAAGTTAGGGCAGCCCAGTTTTATGCTTCATGTCGTCAGTTAAGCAGAAGTTAGACGTACCCTTAAGTTAGGGCGGTCTGGTCATATGTTTTATGACTAGAGTCAATAACAGCCATTTCGTCAAAACGGACATATTATATTTTTTGAACGAAATCAAAACTGATTTTTTTTGCCAAAATCCGGTCGGAATGTTTTGCTCTTCGGGGTCCGGCGTTCCCAAAACGCCGGACCCCCCTGGTCTATGGTTGAGACCAGATACAAAAAAAGTAAAATAAAAATAAAAAATAAAAAAAAATTGTATCTGGTCTCAACCATAGACCAGGGGGGTCCGGCGTTACCAAAACGCCGGACTCCCAAAATCAAAAAATTCCGACCGGATTTTGGCAAAAAAAGTCAGTTTTGAATTCGTTCAAAAAATATAATATGTTCGTTTTGAGAAAATGGCTGTTCAATGTTGTGTTGGACATACCCTTAAGTTAGGGCAGTCTAGTTGTGCGTACTTTATTTGTTTACTTAGGCAAGTTGGGCATACCCTTAAATTAGGGCCTTGTCTGATCTTATGCGATAGGCAAGGGGGACATAAAAAGGTAAAAGAACAAGGTGACCTAACGAACTACTTGGGTCAAAATGACGTGGGATTGTGAGAGATGTTTGTTTATGCATGCTTATGGGCTCTCACTTTGGGGTATCTTTTCGATAGGTTAGTTGCTTTAGATACTCGCCAAGTGCTGGAGCCATAGGTAGACGAGATGGATGATGGGAGGGGGAGCTTGGGATAAAGATAGGTTTGTCCTTACTTGAAGTCACAGTTGATGATACGCCACGATGCCATCTTCTGGAAGGGATCGTGTAAACTATCTTCAATCCTAACTATCAGGCAAATGTCAGAAGTTAGTCTCAAGTGTAGCTTTGCTTTGTCTTTTTGTTTTCAACTTTGTATAAATCTTGACAGCCTCTTGTTCCTACGGGAAGCGTTGCCGAAATTTTTACAAATCTGGGAGAGTTAGTTATTTTTAGACTCGTAGAAATTTTGAAAAGACACTTTTCCTACGGGAAACCCTGCCAAAATTTCGTAGAATTTTAGCAGTTATAATATTTTCAGCTAGGAGCTACCTCGCAGATTCATCTTGGATAGAGGAGATGTTCAGCGACTAGGTACTAGTAAGGGGAGTTGACGATGAGAAATGTAAAGGAGTTAGGATTACGACTTGGAGAGTATTCTCCTTTCTTTGGCATAAACATAGTAGTGATTCTTTTGGTCTGTGCTGTGATGCGGGTTTCCGTATTTCGCTTGAAGGTTTGATCTCATCAGCCTGATCCTTCAAAAGGGTCACTCTTCTATTATCACTGATAACAGGTCGGTTGCCGATTCGTCGGTTCACGATTCAACTTTTCTGCTTCTGTTGCTCTTCAACCTAAGGCCTTGACCCTTGTTGGGTTTTATGTTTTCTTGGGTTTTCACCCTGATTCTTTATAAATGGTCATTTCTTAAAGAGTGAGTATGTTTGTTGAGGAATGGTGGGGAAATGGTTGGGCTTGTATGCATAAGGCAGGTGTGAGCTGCAAAAGGCTGAAAAGTTGATCCCTTTAGTGTGTGTGATATTGTTTGAATGTTGTGCGTATGACTGCAGGTATGTATGGGAGAATCTTGATTGAATATTTGGTAAATGATTATGTTTTGGATTCAGATGGGCAAACCACACAACTGTCGTGAGAGTGAACTACCCCACAACTTGTTGTTTGAGTGAGATTGTTCTTTTCCCACCCTGATAATGTGATAGTCAGAGGAAGCGTACGCTCGGTTAACCCTCATAGGGCTATGCGACCGTACGCCTATGTTTTCTTTACTCAATAATTTTACTTGGTCAGATGTTAGTCCCGAGCCTGAAATTCGAGGTTTTTGTCCAGGACGTCCCAGGCCCCAGACCCAGCACAGAGGCGGTTACCCCTCGCATGGAGATTGAGTCCGCTGGCTCACACGACGCGGTTCCGGGGAAACAGAAGCGCCTCGAGGATGAGGGGCTGTTCCCGAACAACCCGGTCCGGCGAGGCGTTCAGGTTTTCTTTCGCTAGCGTCAAACGTTCTTTTTCTTTTTTCTTGTTGTAATTTGTTTTGGTGGAACGATAAAGTTTCGGGCGGAAGGTTTAGTGTGCCGCTGGTGATGTGCGAGACAACTCACCACCGCTCTGAATTCCTTCCTGCCCTAGGGACCATCTTGCCCCGCACCCTTTGGGGCACCTCAGGGTGCAGAAGATGGTAAGGCCCTAAGGCCGGTTTTGCGCTCGCTAAAGGTTTACCCCCCTTAGCGCGCACTTCGGTCGACGCCTGAGCGCCGAGAGCAACCCCATGGCTTAGATGAGGCCACCCGGGTATGGGAACCACATAATGCGCCGCCATCACAAGTGCTTACGTATGACTGCATTGTTGGTCGGTATGTTTAGGTCCTGCGTCCGCGTGACTTATACTAAAACCACGCGCGCAACACTTACCGATTGCCGAACCTAAAAGTTATGGGTCAAGAGGAAAGGGCAAAAACGCGTTATGGCCAGTAGACCTAAGTTTCGGTAGCGCGGAACGACGCGTAGGCGAGGTATCAGTCCTAGTCGGCCTATGGGAACCCGCTTACGAGCCTTGAATATCTCGAACATCGGGTTGCCTATGGGTTTGAATTTGGGCATCATCCGCACGCATCTTTCGTGTTGGCCTACCGTTTCATAAAGCCTATCAGACTGTACAGAGGGGGATATGGGTTAAACAGGAAGAGAAAAGGGGGGTTGAGTCTCTTTTTCTATCTACGGTCGCCTCCTCCTTTGAGTTTTCATAGTTGGGCGTTGAGGTCCGTGGCAACCGTCAAAGTCAACGCCCTTGATTTTTGGCTACCACGACAGTCCTGATGTTGTCTACTCAACCCCTCTGCACAGGGTGCAGAAGAGGGTGTGGTCTTCAACCGCGCAGGGCGGTTGTCTAGCGCTGAGAGGGTAACTCCTCAACGTGCTTGTTAGGCGACACTTGAGTGTCGAAAACGACCCTCGAGATTATCAAGGGCCCTGCGGTTACGAGTACTACGTAGTACTCCGTCAGTGCGAACGCTCGCTGGTGCACGCATGGCTGGTCGATATGAGAGGGTCATGCGCCTGCCCAACTTTTTATGCTAAGTCCAGCGCGCGATACCTATCTGGTTCTCGATGCATAAAGTTATGGGTTGGGTATTAAAGGGACTAGGAGTGTTGTTGTGTTGTTGTGTTGTTGTGTTGTTGTGTCGTGTATCTGTGGATGTCACTGTTGTGGTGTAACATGTGGTGTGTGTGATGCGTCCTAATCGACCGGCGTCGAGTCGCGTTTGGGACCTCAGCCCCCCAGTACGGCGATTCACGTGCGGGTTCGATTTTTGGGCGTTCGACCTCGCGTACCCCCTATGCTACAGCGAACGAGAAACGCCCTCGGCTGGGCCACCTCTGCAATTGCATGCGAAAAGCCTTCGCAAGTGGTTCAGTAGCTCGGCAGGGATACGCCCACCTAAGGGATGGTGACAGCTCCCGCATGTGGAGGTAAGCGGTGCCTCGCGTGACCCTGTCCTGTCGTAGGGGCTCGCGAGAGGTACAGCTGACGCACTCGGCCGGAGCGGCAAACGCTCTCCGCGACAAGTCCTGCAAAATTCTGCGTGACGCGGCAGGGAGGGTCCCTGTGTGGGACCGATGTTCTCGACAACGGCTTTTTGTTTTCTTTTGTTTTCGTCGTTTCCCGCTTTCGTGGTTTT
>BFEA01000252.1:413252-424472 GCA_003427395.1 Chara braunii
AGTATATATGAAAATCAAAACATTCATGCGCACTTCTTAGCGGCTGGGTGCGGGTTTGGTGGGTGGTGAAGCAAGATATGGATCCAAGTGCAATGAGAAGCCCCCCACGTACCCTGTTTTAAAAAAAAAGAATAATATTCTCGACTATTGTTTAGAAAAAAAAAACTGTTTATACGCACTTCTTAGTTGCCGCATGATGTGGAACCAAGCTCCGCTACTTGAATTAAAAAAAAAAATTACATATATTCCTTAGTATATATAAAAATCAATACATTCATGTGCACTTCTTAGCGACCCGGTGTGGATTTGGTGGGTGGTGAATCAAGATCTTGACAATGTTCATGATTGACTAGCCTCTCTGCTCTTTTACGTGCGGACATTGCCCGCACTGCTCGCACCGCGGGCGCTAAGCTAGTAATAAATTATGGTATGTCGCCCGTTCCTCTTATCCCTGTCTTCCTCTTTCCGAGTGCGTGAGAGTATGCTAGTGTTCCCGCGTTGCACTAAGATACGCATTGTTTCCCAGGCAGCATCCACCTTGATGATTTTTTGTGCCACATTCGAGGGAACTGCGGTTGAGTTGCTATATTTCAGGAACGCTTTCCTCCTCTATCTCTCCCTCATACCATACACACTCAATCATTAACCCATGCATACCCATTCGCTTGCGCGACCTCTTGACCTCTGCTTCACAATCAACAATATGCTCTCATCCCGCACATTCTCTCTTCCTCTTTCCTCCATTTCCACACCCTTGTCTACTCATCCACCTCTAGCAACATAAGTCACGTAGGTCGTTTCACAGCGGATCAGGTCGGATGTATTGGGGTGTTTTCGTGACCAAGTGCACGTTGTCAGAAGGCGTGTTTGCAAACTATGTGGGTCTCACTTTCGAACTCCTACTCCCTTTTCCCCTCAGATCCTCTCTCTCTCTCTCTCTCTCTCTCTCTCTCTCTCTCTCTCTCTCTCTCTCTCTCTTTTTCTAGTTTTCGCAACTCCACTTTGGATTTTTCTCTTTTTCTCTTTTGTGCGTCGCTTATTCAGGGAAGAAGAATGATCTTTCGGTTGGAATATGGAAAGATACATCCAAGAATACCTTGCTTTTTGCGCACTGTTCAGCTGATGAGGATTTTAAGAAAATGATTAGTCGTCAAGATCTCAAGAAGTCACTACCAAGTTACTCCTTTTCACAGCTCTACCCACTTAGCCTTATCCTCCTCACCAGGACTCCCGTCATCACTCCGCCTCGTGAGCGTTAAGTGTCTGCATCCGCATCTGACCTCCGCTGACTTTCTGCCCTCTGAGACGTCATCTCATATCAATAATCATTGGACCTATTGTTTTCGCTTCCCATATAGGTAAGGATGACATCTTCACCCTCTTGCTCCCGGTGCAATTCATCTGACCTGTCGCGCATGTGAGCAAGGGGGAAAACGTGAGCACTTACCGATCTGCCTCATGGATCCGCTTTCATAACCTATTTGTTGATTTTCTACAAGGCTCGAGGAGCGCCGTCTTGCTTGCTTGTTAGCCTGTTCGTATACTGTGCACACCTTGTACACACTCGAGAGTATTATACTTCACAGATTTCATCCACCACACACCCACTCGTTCATTTGCTCAGTTGTCTGACACGATGAATGCGTGTCAGTTGATCCAATCTGTCCCTCGCTTGCTCAACCTCGAGTTTGAAGACAATGTACGTCGGGCACACACCTCGATCATGTCCTCAACCGACTAATTGTCTCTATTCGCTAACCCCGAGTATATTGACCAGGGGTTGAGGCATCAGGCCAGAGGAAAGCATCAGTCCCTAGCTGCCAGTTTCTGTTCGTGACTAGGGACTGACACTGTCCGTACCCGCACTATCAGGCCCACAGACCAGGGCATCCTCCACCAACAACAACAATCCAATTAGAATTGGGGGCTTAGGCGCAATGGTCCTAGATTGGTGCCCTGTGGATCAAAATTGGCGTTACCAGTATACAACCTTGGTTCGACACCCGTACCAGAAATGCGAGTCCAGTACTCATTACCGAACCAGCAGCCATATTTAAAAAAGTGCCGAATTGTCGTAGGCTCATCAAAATAATGTTGTCAACTGGGGTGAGTTGTAGCAGTTCCGGACCCAATGTCGTACCAAACAACACAAATGTACTAAGCCAGTATCCATACCAAAATAGTAGTACCACGTCGCAGTAAGTTGCTCCAATGCCGAGTCAATGTCTGTGCCAAAAACAATAGTACCAGATTAATGTGAGTTTTACCAATGCCTGATCAGCTATCGTACAGGTCCAAGGGTGGACCGACTATCCGTCGTAGCCAAGTCGCCGCAAGAAGAATATCAGGCCCGTTGATCCGACCGCCGATGTAACCAAAGTCCTCCTCATGGTAATGTTGGAATAAATACTGCTCGTTGATCAAGTGCCAAACAGAGTTTTCATACGACACTCAGCATGTCATGGGAATCCAGCAAGATACGGGTACCGCACACTCAATAATCCCTAGGTTATAATAAGGGCAATAATTAAGTAAGACCTGGTAAAATTCAGCAAGGGATTACAAATAGAGAAAATTTCGTTTAAATCAGCGATAAATAATAAACAGGTAAACTCTGGTTAAAATTAACGAGAGCATAGTTGGTTATAAAAGATTAAGTAATAAAATAATCGCTTGTTTTCATTCCTTTTTGTAATTTTTATTTGATTGCTTATCTTTAATTTCATCATTAAATTAAATAAAATTTAAGGCTTGATTTTCTCAGCAATTGTTTAGTATAAAAAAAATTGTGTGAAGGCTCACAAGCATACCCTCGCCCCACGACCAACTGATTTGAAGATAACCTCAAAACGAACGGAAAAGGTTGCCACTAGGTGCGGTGAAAGCGGTTGTCCGATCATCAAGGATTAAGGTTTAGCATCGATATGTGATCAAGGAGAATTTATAGGAAATCTTAAATCCCATAATTTTTCCCGTCGTGTCAGACAAAAATCCCCAAAGAATTTCACCTAGGCGTTCGGTCGTTTGTCGAATTTCATCCATTTCAGGTGTCTGACTGCTTTCGGTCGCCCGACAACATCACAAACCTCACTTGCGGATAAGGTACGAATCACTTCATAAAACCTTTGAGAATTATGAGACACATATGACAAGTATAAGAAAAAAATATTAAAATTGTGAATTCACGATTGCAATATCCAGATAGTCCGACTTAGAGAAACGAAACCATGTGAAGAGAAAGTTAGTTCCCAGATAGCTGGTAGGACGAATTACAAGTTTGGTCATGGTCTTCAACTTATAGTTTGAAAGGCGAAGTAACTATCATAATCCATCGTAAAATAAAGTTAAAAAAATTGTAGATTTTTATGTAGACTTGTAGGCTAAATGAGTCTGGATCAAATTGATTATTGGTATGTGGACATAGATGATTATTTATGTTCATGCTTGTACAGATAGACAGACATTAACTATTTTATTCAATGAGTTGTTGTATATTATAATCCATGCTAAAAACACTTATATTCACATGGGACTATAACTTCTCTTTGGCCATCTTCCCCTCTACCCATAATCATGAATGCTCGAAAGATAAGTTGACATCCTATTGCTAGTGGAAAAATTTAAGCTTATTGATCCATTTAGTATTTTTCTCATCTACAAGATTTTTATTTTACATGTTATTATAGTAAAAGAGAAGACACACGTATTATTAAACGTTGATTGTACTTTTTACTAATATCAATCAGTCTCAACGATTAAATGACTATGATCCAAAAGAGCCCTCATTTCTTATCACCACAATCTGTTACGCCTTACTCTTCACAATCACAGAGATATATCGTGGTAATGTATCTATAAATTTAACACACAAAATCTTAACAACCTGGGTCTTGTAAGTTGAATAAAATGGTTTTTGGCAGAGTAAGAGGAAGCTTGTTCCTTCGAATTTGCTAAAGCCTAATAAGAATCAGGTACAAATACTTTATTTAACCTATTGAATGTTTTTTTCATAATTTTATCGTTTCACGAGAACAAGAAGGAAGTCAATCTTATACAATTAATTAGACAAGTGAAACGTAGTATTTAAGATCACCCGATATTCAATAGAGTATGGGGGGAAAAATGGAGAAACTCATGATAAAATGCGGCGAGTTACAAGAACAAAATTTAGAGGTATGGGGAAAAAAATTAAGCCTTGCAAGGCAGCTGCCTAACGACTGATCGCTCCTTTTACCGAACCTACGAATGTTTAATGGGTGTTTTGTTTATTTTTGCTTGTTTTTTTTAGTTTGAATGCGAGTGCAAGAGGGACTTGGGCAAAAAAAAAGGTTTTTGGCTTTAGAATAAGTGTTTGGGCAAGCGAGAAGGATGCTCCGGGTAAGGGTCACAAATGGGGTCCCAGGTCGACAAAGGACTTGGGATTTCAAAGGAAGAATTAGGAAAGAGAAAAAAAGCAGGGAATTTTGAGGGAAGATTTCGAAACCATGGAAAACTTGAAAGGGGTCAATGGGAGGAACCTCTTCGACGCCTGCAGCGGATTGTAAGGTTTGTCAAAACTGATAAGGGGATAAGGGTTCTAGCTAAGTAAGGGGCAACAACACGAGGGGGTGGATATGAGTCTCTCTGGGAAGTGACACCAAAGCTTTGTCATAGACTGCGACATGGCCAAAACACGGGGCCATGGGTGTCCTCGGTTGAAACCACAACCCATGGTGAAAAAGAAACGACCTGTTGCTTTTTTTTAAGTGGTCGATTTTCGGAGTGGTGTGATCAACTCTAGTTCGGCACGCTGTGATTGGCTTGAGAGACCAATCGGCTCGAGTCACTGGTTTTTCGGTAAGGTGTAATTGACTTGGTTGTTCAATCGGCACGACCGACTTATAATGATTTGATCGACATAAGGTGGTTGGGTTTAATAGGCGTGATCAACTCGTGATGGTTTGGATTGTTCTGCGCGTGATGGTTAGGATGATACATGATAGTTTAGTCGGCACATGATGGTTGTGTCGGTATGGGATGGTTTGATCGGTTTGTGATGGTTACATCGGCTTGAGGCCTTTGCTCTGGGACCCTTGATCAGTAAATGACAGATCAACGGTCTTCGCTCTCCTTGTTGGCAATATAAAGACCATATTCGACGGGTTGCCTACGTAACAGGAGGCAATGGTGGGGCCAATTGGCTTCGTCCTACGAGTTGGTGACCAAATTCGATAAAGGGGCAGTGCCTCACAACGATGGTGGAGGAATGCGCGTTTGCGGCGATGGCAACTCAACGGTTAGAGCTACACTCTATAGTGGATGAAAAGATGGTGGGGCCGTGCTTACCACGTTTAATGATCTACTACAGTTGCCCTTGTCTAAGTGGTGGGATCATGTACAATTGGAGGACGCTGGTGGGGACGCAATGGGGTTTTCCTTTTTTCTTTCAACCAACGGAAGCCAAGAAGAGTTGAGGCCAAGTTTGGCAGAAGGATCTGACTTAATGCGCTTATCGAGGAGGATGCATGCAAACGGCCTTATATCGCGGGCTTGGCAAGACTTTGTGAAGTCCCTTTTGAGATGGTATAGGGAGAGCTCACTTTGCTGACAAGAATCGCATGGCGCACCCCGTGCATGAGCTAGAGATTGAGTCGGGCGACTGACCACTGGCCAGGGCTAGTGGAGGGGCGAGAGTGAGCCGTCCGAGTCAAAAGTTGAGCCAAGGGAAGGCACGATTGCCCTGAGGTAGAAACCGCCTTCCAACTTCCTCGATGACAGTTTGGCGACGTTGCTGGAAGAGGCTTCTTCTAACAGCCTCGACTAGCGAACGGATCGGGGGAAAGAAGGGATTGCAAAGAGAAATAGTGGGGGAGAGGGTGGTTCGGTACCGCAGACTTGGTGCGGTACTTAGGTATTGAGTGCGAGTTTTGTTTACTAGTGGAGTGGCTACAACCAAGGTATCACCCTTTGCGAGCCCAACGATTGAGAGTCTACCTTTCCTAGTCCCCGCCCCTTTCATGAGCTGCCCCAATGGAAACTTATAATTCAAAGAGAGAGAAAAAAAGGTAGATAAGAAAAGACAGGGGTGAAAGGATAAGGTTGGAATAGTCATGGATTCAAGGTGGAGAAATATGGGGGAGGTGTAAATAGGCTATTTGATCCTCGATTACAAGGGAGATAAGGAGTCGAGGGACCCGGGTAATTTCGCAGTCGTGATGGACCAAGTAGGGGTGTGGCACATGATAAGCTAACTTAGGAATTTAGAGTCCGTTCAAAGGGGAGCATTTGGTGCAAGCGTGTGACTCTTGTCGGACTCCTTTGGGAGGGTTGCCACCTTTCATTGGAGATAACTTGTACCCGCAACTACCTTCCTTCCCCAAGTGTACCACATATGTGTTGTAAACAAGTACAACACATACGTTGCTTGAAATTGAGCAGAACAAAGTTGGAGATTAAAGACAACTAAAAAAAAGGATTCACTCTCATGCATACATACACACAAAGCAGATAGTCCGAGATGACTCGCACAGGAAGTCCGAAGGTGCTGGAGCAAAAATTAACCAACGTTGGAATCAAAACTTTACATAGAAGATTAAAGAGAAAAAAACACCATTCCACCATATCCCCGTCTTGCTCTCTCTCTATCTCTTTCTTCTCTCAATGTAGACAGTCTGTCTCCCCACATCTCCAAGCCACACAGAGTCGTCACCCCGCTTGGCCTGAGTGTGCAAGTCAGGTTCGCCCACATGCCGCAGACCGTCGCGACCACGCGTCAAACCCGGGCACTCAGCACCAGCTCGTCGGATCGCCCAACTCTCATGCTCACTCAACTTCCAATGCTCGTTAGTCGACCCTCACTGATCGCGTGTACCTTGAAGTTCTTAGAGAGACAACTAATCGCGCTTGCGAAATTTATAGCATGCATGCTTGCGGGAGGTATACGGGATTAGCACCAAAGGATGAGAAAGAGAAAAGAGGAAGTGCCTACGTTTGCATCTCCAGGTCGCGGTGTGGGGGACAAAGCCACTCACCGCGCATCGATCCGGGCATGCAACCGTGGGAACCACTTAGAACAGAGGAAAAGCGTGCATGCGAAGACGAGGCGGGAAAGAAGGAAATATAAAAGTCATCAAGAACAAAAAGATTACAGTTGCGATTGCGCCCGCCAAAAACTACAGTTACACACAGGATTAAGGCGCGGACGGAATCAGAGTCCACATCCTGTCGGGGCACGGTGCATGCGAGCAAGAAGCGTCGTGCCGCCAAGGCGCCTAAATTCCTAGTCTAAATCCTAAATGCAAGAGAAAAATTTCGAAAAATGATTCCAAGAGCCTGCGGGGAGCTCGACATTAGTTCGAATTTCAAAAACGCAAATTCCCGCGAGCTGATCACGCCAAAATTCCTAGTGCGCATAGCAGAACAAGAAAGAAGTTATGGCAACCGTCATTTCTCACGCTCTCTAGGGCGCAGTCACTTAATCATCGGCGCGGGACTTTCCCAGCACCGGCATGACGAATTCCAACGAGAACAAAAAAAAGAAGCGAGGGCATCCACGCAACTTGCCCCACCAATCCCGCTTGGGCCCCGTCACCCATCAAGGCCTTCCAGTTTTCCTATAGCGACTTCGAGCAGAAAATCTCACAGTTGCAGAAGATAGTTCGTCACATATGTGACGCCCAGGGGGTTCCAATCAGTGCAAGCTCCCGCGTGCACTCATATCCTTCCACTGTGCACGTGTCATTACCGTAGGATCAGAGTGTGGAAGTCATCCTGATGACACGTCATCATACTTCGCACTTGCTTTAATGGTCTTTAGGGAGAGGGTAGGGGAGTCGATACACGGAGGCGTGGCGTGCGGGAGGATCGGTCGGGAGGGGTGGCAAGAAGTTCGCCATTCCTGCTACCGTCTCCAGAAGCTCTTGGTACCTGATGGTGCGATGGATGCGGGGGAAGTGGCGACGACTATGGGAGAGGGAAGCAAGGTAATCGGGAGAAAGAGTCGAGAAGGTGCGGAACAAGGCTGTGTGGAACTGCTCATAGTTTGCGCACGTGGGAATAGTTCCTGTGATCGTGCAATATACTTCGATCATGTTGTGACCCCGCCATTCAGCACTGAAAAGGAGGACGTGAAGGGAGAAGGAAGAACAAACACACTGGGTGGTAGAATGTGGGTACACTGTGACAACGAGGCGAGTTGCGTAGAAGTGATAGAAGGTAGGAGTCGGGAAGGGATTGCGGGGGAAGGAGAGCGGGGTATTGATCTGTCGGAGCGTGAGAAAATCAAGGGGACGGCGGGATAATCAGCGGGGACGTAGCCCGACACCCCGCATTGCTACGTGTTCGAACTGGGGGACGGGGGGAAGGGGAGGGGGAGCGACTTCGTCGCCTCTCCGCCGGCGTGCTAGAAATCTCTGCGTCACGGTGTCCCGCCGAAGGGGGGGTCCTCCCTTCCGCCCTTTCTTTCTAAGACGCTGTCTGCCGATCTCGAGTTTTGGCAACTTTAGAGCTTCCCTGGCCACACCTCTCCGCCCTGCTTCCCGTGAGCCGCCTCGGCTGCCTCGATTTTCCCAACGAAAGTCCTGGGCAGACCCGTCGTTTGTCAAGCTCTCCGAGCCTGTTCGCCCGCGACTTCCCCGCAACGTGCCTGCGTCCCCGGAGCTACCCTAGACTTTCCCTTCGCGGCCCAACTCCCGTCATCCGACCCTCTTTTGTTTTCCCTTTTTCGCTCGTTGCTCCCCCTCCTAAATCAACCCCTGAGTCCGAGCCGGGTGTGTGACGTCCAAACGGGAACTCTCGGCGCGACTACCTTGTCCAGAGGCACTCACCCGTACGCAGTAGCCCTCTGGCTAATAGACAGACGATAGAACGGGACAACGCTCTCACGAGCCAGACACGAGGGCACTTACTGCAATGTGATCTGCCCCAAAACGAGACCCCAGGCCTTTCCGGCCTTACCGATGGATGAAGACCCGCAACGGACCATGGTTCCTTGAGCAGGGTGCGGAACCGGTTACTGCGGCGAGCTCGCTCCCGAAAAACGAGATCCTAAGCTTTCCCAACATATTTCACAGAATGTAGCGCGAAGCCCATAGACAGAAAAGCCGACGATTTTTCATGAGCCGAATAATTAGCTTTCCCTACAAACCCAATCTCTGACTTTTCACCCGTCGATGGCATCTCGCACCTCATAGACAAAAAAACGGGTAACTTTTCACGGAGATGCTGACGTCTACTTGCTTTAACTCTTTGCCCGATCTCAGACTTTTCACCCACTGATAGACATGGAACTGACAACGTTTCATGAGAAGACGCACGCGGCGAATAGCCTTACCTCTCAAGCAAGACCTCTGACCGTTTACTCGCGAATGGACAGGAAACAGACAAAGACACGCATTACAAGTAGCTCGTACCTCTTAGACAGAAAACAGATAACCTTTCACGATACGAAGACGAAGATGCCAGCGGCAAATTGTTCTAACTCAAAGCCTGATCTCAGATTTTTCACCCACGGATATGCAGGAAACTGACAACGAAGCAAATAGCCAAATTGTTTTAACTCAAATCCCGACCTCTGGATCTTTACCCACGGATAGGCAGGAAACGCGACCTCGGTCTTGTCACCCGGGGGTAGACAGAAACCAGACAACGTTTCACGAGAGGATGACGCAACAAATAGCCAAATTGTTTTAACTCAAGGCCCGGTCTCGGACTTTTCCCCCACGGATACACAAAAAACTGACAACGTTTCACGAGAAGATACACGCAGCAAATAGCTTTTCCTCTGAGCACGACCTCGGACTTGTCACCTGCGGATAGACAGAAAACGGACGGCGTCTCACTGCAGACTGCCTTGCCTCAAAGCACGACCTCAGACCTTGCGCTTGTGGGTAGTAGCTCGTATCTCATAGGCGGGGGACGTCGTTTCACCGTGATGGGCCCTTACCTTAAAGCGTGATTGTGGCCTTTTCTAGCCTTTACCTCCGATAGCAACTGAGACAGACTACGGATTGACCACCATAATCGGTCTGCCCTGCCCCTCCGTCGAAAAGTGCAGCACCCAACAACAACCATTTCGTCAAAACGGACATATTATATTTTTTGAACGAGATCAAAACTGATTTTTTTTGCCAAAATCCGGTCGGAATTTTTTGCTCTTGGGGGTCCGGCGTTCCCAAAACGCCGGACCCCCCTGGTCTATGGTTGTATCTGGTCTCAGCCATAGACCAGGGGGGTCCGGCGTTTTGGGAACCCCGGACCCCCAGGATCAAAAAATTCAGACCGGATTTTTGCAAAAAAAGTCAGTTTTGATTTCGTTCAAAAAATATAATATGTCCGTTTTGACGAAATGGCTGTTCAACGGCTGAAGGCCAGATCTACTCGAATAGCCCGGGTGCAGAAGTGAGCTTTACGGTTGGTCCGGTCGGGCCCCAGAACCAACCCGACTGCAGGTCGCCAGCTTCTCCGTCGTCAGGCAGGTGAGCTCGAGGGGCCAAGTGGCTCTAACCTCCTGCCCATTCCTGGCCCGGGCTTGCCCCTCATCCACTGCTCTCAGCACGACTCGAGTCTCTTGGTGCTTGCCGCGATCGTCGGAATCGACTGCCGCATAATGCCCCCACTCTCTCTTTCTCTCTTTGGTTCCCCCTCCTTCTCTCTTACCCACGCTCCATTCTCTGTGTCCTCTATCACATGGACAGGAGGGGCTCAACACGGCGAGCTGGAGGCGCTCCCCGAAGATCGCAACTAGTCGGGCTGCTGTTGCTGTGAGCTTTCCCACCTTATTGAGGTCCGTGCTTGTCGTGCCGACAGCTCTCAATCCAACGAAGGCGAAGTGCCCATCCGAGCAGAGGCTTATCTTGGTTGAGCGGTAAATGTGCGGCCCCGCGAACGCTGGCGCTTCCCCGATCAGCCCTTCTCACGATCTTCGTCCCTCCCTCTTCGGCTATGGCCGTATCTCCTCTCCCGCTCTTCCCCTTTTCCCTCTCTCTCTCTCTCTCTCTCTCCCTCTCTCTCTCTCTTTGTTTCGTGCCTATGGTCCCTGGTCGGCCTCTCTCTTCTTGACTAGTCGCTCCCCTTTTCTCGGCGAATACAGCCCGTTGTAGAGCGCTTAGCGCACCTCCCAGCTCACGGGCCTACACGTGCGCTAGGGGTTCACTCCCTTGCCTCCGACCTCCGTGGACGACAACGGCGCCGTCCCGCAAGCGTTAACGCGAGCGCAAGGGTACGTCCCTGCGAATCGTGCGT
>BFEA01000252.1:453403-464386 GCA_003427395.1 Chara braunii
GCGGTGGTGCGGAAGCGCTGCCGGATTGTTGTGGCAGCGGTTCTGTTTTTTTTTCAGCAGTAGTGTAGGAACGCTGCTAGATTTTTTTTGCGGCGTCAGTATCATATTCTTGTAGTGACGGCGCTATTTTACGACAGTAACGGCAGTATCTGTGCACTAAGTGGATGTGGGACGTTGACACAGAGGAGGTGCGTGAAAGTGGTAGTTTCATTTTGAAGTGGCGTGAGGGTGACGCCGGGGAGACGCCGTACTTTGGACGCAAGTAGGGGTAACTAGAAAACACCGCAAGGATTATTGGAAAATGATTGAGTACTGAGAGGGTGTCCTGGCAGGCGGTCGTCAGAAGAGAGTAGTGTCGATCACTTTGGTGACGACTGGGTACAACAACCTTCACGTCATGAGAGCGTAAATTTTATACGGTCTTCTTGGGTGTACCGTTAAAACTTCACTCAAGATCAGTTCAATTTACTCAGTTCCCTTCACATCTGAATGAGCCCACACTTGCTTTGACCTGTTTCACTGAATGTTCATTAAAAAAGGGAAGAGGATGTGTGTTCTTGCGCTTATGACTGAAAGTTTGACAATGGTAAAGGAATGCATGGTGGTCTGTATGTCGTTGGGTTTTGACTGCAGATACGACAAATGGACTGAAATAGATGAGGGTGATGACGGAGAAAGAATGGTTGACTTTTCATCTTTGTGCTTGTGTTCTATGTATAAATAAAAGAGAAAGAAGACGACGAGAAAAAGAAGCGAGCACAAGGAAGAAAAGTTCAATTGGATTTAGACGTATCCCTGAGATTATCCATTCTTTCCCGAATGACCCTCTTCCACCTATGCCTGTCAGTCTGAATGATTTTATCTCTCTACGATTTCCTCTTTCTTCGTCCAAGTTTATTTTGACGCTAGGCGGCAAGACTCTACTTGTCTGCCGTGTAGGTGTTTTCCCTTTTTCTAGGAGGCGTCTGGGGTGGGGGTTCGTTGTCTTAGGGGCCGGCCCTATTATCGACTCAGAGTGGACCGCTTTGCGGGAGGGTACTATGCCAATTCGGTGGAGACGGTCCGACTTCTGATATCCGAGTTTTGTACTCGGGCGAGGAGAAGGAATATCCCAGACCACCTCTTAGAATAATGGAAAAGGCATCCACACGGAAGAAAATTTATTTCTTGACGCCTTACGAAAAAAGGAAAACTTCCTTATCAATCATATTTAAGTGGTCATCATAGGTACCACTAACGTATGAAGAGTTGGTGCCACAAGCAGCCCGGCTCATGTCCTACTAGCTAAACGGAGTACATTTAGATATTCCTGACGTGGTTGGTTGTGCCATAAGAAGCACGGGTTGTAAGGAAGACAAAAACCGAATAATACTCAACAATAAGAGTTTAACTCAAAACACATTTGTCTTCTTTTTCTTTCAGATGGCTATGGGATCCACAAAATTATTCTTTTTCAACAATCGTGATGCGGCGGCGGAGAGAGTTGAACTCCAAAGGCGTGATGGAGTGAGGGTAGAAAGGGTAGGCCGACTTATTTATAATCCGTAAGAATTATATTATGAGGAGGACGTTCCGCGATTCAAGGGTGGTAGTGCGCAAAGACCCCCCAGGCGACTTGTTTTCAGGAGTGATAACGGTCTGGATATTCTTCATTACGAGTTCGCACCTCCATTGCCCGAGCGTCACTTCGTCAATATGAACCTGGTGTGTTGCAGCCCTATGAGTTAAACCCACGAGTGGACGAAATCCCTGAAATAAGGTTGATGTTCGTCCGTTACCTGCTTTGGATGAACGAGCGACAAGGCCCATTTTTTGACATATACTACGTGGAGCGGATACGTGCCAATAGGTACGCAATTATAGGGGCTGAAGCGTTATATGATGATGAATTGAAAAATGAAGCGGAAAAACTCGAGGAGTTTTTACGTGACTGATTTGGATTCGTTCTGATACGCAGATGCCTGGAGCACGACGAGACTTGATGATCCCGAGGTATCTGGTGGTCCGTGATACATCCGAGGAAGATCTCATCATGAGTGCAGCGGGACTTTTACGAGTTCGAGATGGATCTCCTATCGACTGGTTCGGCTTCATTGGACTGCTTCGAAATGACGAGGGATTTTTCTCTAATACTCGCGCGGATTTCAGAGCCAACACGGCTCGAACTTCCGACGAGCTTTACGGTTATACTTTGTATTTCCACCACGCGAGTAACCTCCTATGTCTCTCCCGGGTCATTGTGAGTATCAAGATTACCTCGTCCGGTAGGCGTTTCTGCGTCGTCCGGATCCGGAACACAGAGACTCGACACCTGTTTAGACTTAGTCGACCTCTCCGAGTTATAGTTTGGAGGCTAGCCTCTCGGATGACCTCCTTCTATAATACTCGGATTGTTAGAGTCATGCGATGTGGACGAATGTCTACTTTGATTTTCGACGACAACGAGCTGGCACGTTTGGATTTATTGGAGACACGGGTGCGAGGCGGGTGAGAGATTTACCAAGATTAGACATCGTCTCCTGAAATCTTACTCAGATTTCAGAAAACACTTCGCATGGACTTAGTCTCGTTGAGGAAACCATATAACTTATGGTTTCACGAGGTAATCTAAAAACAAAAACAAAACACTTTATGTAGTTAGGACCGCCGGATGGATAGTATTCGGATTACCCCGATGATTTCACTATCATGCTTATACATTGAGGGGTAATCATTCGCATAAAAATAAGCTGGATAGAGTGAAAAACGAACATTTGAAGAAGTTGTCAAGCAAAGCAGCGGAAAATGAAATATTTTTGCGTTGCGTAACTTGGCGTTAGAGATAGATACTCCATCATTCGTGGAACAGAAAGAGTAATTATTATCCGGGAGGGCAAAGCGACCAATAAGCTTATCACCCGCTCCTCCAAATAATTGAATATGGTATGGAAACGTGGTCGAACCGGGACTTCAAACATCGACCAGGAACCAGATCACTTGTAGATCAGCATGGTACCAGTGATATTTATTTACAGAAGCTCTTTATGACAAGTTTCAGTAGTCATGATAAGAAGATTATTCTTAGTTTATTTCTTTAAATTAATAATCTTGGAACGACAATATAAAATTTATTTCAGTCATACAGGTTGAAAAATGACACTTTGGCGATTGTGTGATTTTGTTTTAAGGTATGAAGATTTTTGTTGTTTGATTGCTAGGGATTAAGGATCGTTTTCACGCTTGGTTGAGACTGTCCTAGTCGACCGGCGTACGCTTCGTACTTGGGAGATCAGCGCCCCAGGGAACGAACGACGCTCGTGTTCATTCGGCGTTTAGTCAAACAATTCCTATACTGCAGCGAGACGAGCAAACACCCTCAGCTGATCAACCTCTGCGATTGCGTTTAAAAGCCTTCGCATGTGGATCAGTAGCTCGGTAGGGGTACACCCCTAGGGGTGGTGACAGCCCCTTAGGGATGCAAGCTTATGCCCCGCGGGAACCTGTCTTGTCGTAGGGGACCGCGGGATGTATAGTTGGCGCACCCGGCTAGAGCGGCGAAGGAGCGAAGCAACCGCATCCGTCTCGGCGATTCATGGAATATTATGCGTCGTTCCCGAGTTGTCTCTTAAAGTTGTGTTTTAGGTAAACTCCTGCGTGACATGGCCGGGAGGGCCCTCGTTTTCACGCGAGGGCCGATGAGCTCGACAGCGCTATCCTCGTTGACTGGCGGAGCAATCAGACAAAATATATGATCCAATTAGTGGGCGAAGGTGGTTCAAAAAAAGGTATTGTCTCTAGACCCTCTTGCTACTAAAAACTTTTTTTTTTTTTTTGACTTTTTTGTGCTTAATAGGGTTAAATGTAGAAACTTTGGCACTCGGTTTGTATGCTACATCACAAGAGACAGACAGAGGGGATGCAATTGGAGAGAGTTTCACAAAAATTGTCGGATTTAATCACGATTCAGATCATTGTCTTATGTGACCATAGTTTAGGATTATAATCTTGTTGCAGTTCAGTTACATAAGTAGTTGGATTCCGCAGTAAATAGTGATTGTGGTAATTTGGTTTACCTTGTTTCATGAATAACAGTGAAAAGGAGATGATTTTATTGAGTAGTAAATCTTAACGAGTTTGGATAGATGTCAATGCTGTTGTGTGGTTTGTGACCATGTGACAGTTTATTTGGCTGCTTCGTTTTGGTGTGTTCGACTTTGAGGCCATGTTGGGAATTTATTACCCAAGGTTGGGTTGGTCAGAACAGCGGGTTAGATTTAACCATTTATGTTTTCGGACTTAAAACCAAATGCATTCACCTAAGTTGGGTAGTGGTCCTAATACCTTTTGTCTTGGAGTAACTGCGAGGCGGTCACAAAAAACAATTTGGATTTGCACTTCGAGCATTCCCCCGAACATAACACACCTTATATTGATCATTCCAGACTGGAAAGCTAGCTTGTATACATACAACATTTTCATATCTAATTTTTGGAGCGCAATTTCAAACTGTTTTGTAACTGTTGCGCAGCTTATGGGTTGCTGAGTTTTTTTTTTCTTAAGGTTAGTCCGGCCTCATTTTTGTATATTAGTGGATTGAAGAGTTTCCCTCTGACCCTCTTCTTTCCACCCATTCTCTCCTTCTCCTTTTTCCCCCTCCCTTTTTTACTTGTTTTGTTGGAAAGTGATTGAAGAAGAAACCTACTTGCACCACCACTGCCTTCTGAGTCTGTTTTTGTCGACCCTGATTTTCTCTGCGCAGCGAGTTTTGTCGAGCCCGAGTTCCGTTTTGTTTCTTTTCTGGTACTCCCATAAAAAAAAGAAAAACAAAAACACGGTCGGACTTAAAAAAAAGGACGTGCTCAACACTAGAAAAAAAAAAGGTAGATACCTACCCCAAAGTAGTTATGTGTGTATACCCTCAATAAGGGTGTCATGACAGGGTTGTCAAGTCCATGAAATAAGACAAAATAATAATAAATTTAAAATTGAACTTAGGGCGGGCAAGCTGGTTCATACATTCTACAAACTACTAGTGTGGGCCCCCCTGCACAAAGTGTCATCAGTTTGTGGACTGCACGGTGCCTCCCTAGCAGGGCACAAAAAAAAAAAAAAAAAAAAAAAAAAAAAAAAAAAAAAACGTTCGCATTCGGTCGGTTTTCCGACCCGTTCCCGTTTGGCGACCGAACGTGAACAGCACGCTACGCAAGTTTGGGATATCTAAACAAATAGAATACAGTCCATTGTAACAAAAAATATTATCATGAATTAAAATTTTATTTTATGATAAAAATTTATTTTATACTCAACATTATCATTCCATCTTCTATAATATCTTTTTTCTTTAATTACGCTTTACGTGGAAAGTTTCCTTTCAAAAATGGGGTTCTCTTCTAATTAAAATTATATCTTAGAGAAAAAATTCAAGTTTGAATAACGTAATAAAATATTTTAATTATACTATTATTTTACTGTAAAGAGTACCCATAAAAAATGAGTAAATCTAACACAAACTATAATAATTTTGTTTGCAGGAGGATAAAAGTCAAACTGAGAAGTTTTATGATCTCATTCAATTTTTTATTTCATTATCAACATATAATTTTAATTTAAATAAAGAGTTAATTTTTGTACGAAAACTTGTCGGATAAAATAATTTTTTTTAAATCAGAACTACTAGTTATGCCACCCAAATACCCAAGGCAGGCACTGGACCCATCCGGGACGACCGACCGGAAAACTGAGTGGGTTGCATTTCTTGGGTCATATCTCGCAAAAAACAAAATTGTGCAGATCAACTATTTGTTGAGGGTCACTTCCAAATTCCTTATAAAATTATAAATAAAAATAAAATAAAATAAGATTTTTTTTACACCCTTAGATCGTTCCTCAACCTCTTTCAAGTCCTTTTAAAGTCATCGCTCCCCGCCTCCCTCCCCCAATCCCTCCAAATCCGTTCAAAATAAAATTAAATTTGTGTATCTCTCGGTAGCCGCAAAACAACCCCACCATAGAGGGGAAAATAAAATTGACCGATATTTTTACCTTTCCTGGTCACCCTGGCATTACAGTCTCAGTTGCGTTGCTCGGGCTGCACAACTGGGCAGCAAGGATTGAGCGCATCTGGTAACGTTGAAAATTGAAAAAAAAATAAAAACTGAATGATGATTTTTTAAATATGAATGATTTGTCTTAAATGAAATCGATTCAACTAAATTGATTTCGACAACCGAATGAAACTTAAGACGCCTCACTGATGTCTAGACGTGCTTTTACAACATTCTTACCAGTGCAAACACCTCAAGTTCTCCTTGCGGTTAACGATGATTAGAGCATGATAACTAAGACCTGATGTCTAACTGAAGACTGTGAGGAAGCGCTGAGGTCATGACCCAACCATTGTTCAAGAACCCTCATGTTGAAGATGGGGAGGGTAACTAGTTTAAGACTAACTCAGCTCATGCAAGTTTAAGTTGCTCTTGGATAGAGCATGTGATTCTTGTATTGAATTCGTGTGGAATGAGATCTTAGATAATTGGAAAACAGTATGAGAGTCACAGTCTTCCTTAGGTCAGTTCCGGTATCAAGAAGAAAGAAGGAATATTATTATTAATGTCATTCGTATGACTAAAATAACATAGTTTTTTTAATTACTGTGAACCCTCCTTCGACAAGGTATGTGGAAGATCACCCTGTCTAAGAAATAAGGAAACAAACCATGGTTTTATGAATGATGGTCGCTGCCTATTCCAAAGATGGGAAGTTGGACTAGACGACTGGACTTTCAACCCGAAGCAGATTACCCAAATAATGTTTGGCGCGTTCATGCAGCAAGTAAGGGTATTGGAGCCAACTGTTTAAAAGTGTAAACATTATGCACCTTGTTTATCGACGGTAGAACCCTCAAAGCTATGAAACTGGATTCAAAATATGTGAAAGGAAGGAAAAAAAGACGTAAGGTGAGAATCTTAACCTTTCGGGTCACAAACTAGAAGATTGGATATAACTTACTTCCTCTTGTTAAATTCCCCCTTTATCACTACTATTCATATATGGTCTTAATTGTTAATGAAAGACTCGAATATCATTGGTCACTTGCTCCAAATTTGTTGTAAATATTAAAATATATCCTCTATTAATAACATTTTTTTATTGTGTGGCTAGCGAAGAAGAAATTGAAAATTGATATGAAATGTCTATGGTGTGAAAAGGTTTTGAGTAAACAACCCACCTTTGGTGTAATTGTCCAACCTAAAAAATAATATAAAAGTGAATAATTAGACACCGGAACAGAATCTCAAACTTTATCTGGGATAAGGAGTGCACTGTGTTTAGGAAAATCTCAGCAGCCCATGAAATAGTTAAGGGATGGGGAAATGTGGTGCAAGTATTTCGGGCATGTGGCTTTCATGTAATCTATCAAGGCAAGAGTAATTGTGTATCCGATGGTAAAGAGTGAACTAACAAGCATATTCGACCTAGGTTTTCACTGTATCTCCATAGTGTTGTCGGGGCAAAAACCCTGACAAGGGTATTTGCCGGTGTTTTTGAACGTCGGACGTTGTCCGACTCTTGCGTTGAATTGAAGGACTTGATGAGACTGACATTGCCAAACGTTTATTCCGACCAGCGCTATGACTGAGAGACCTAAACCTTTTTAGAACCTGACGTCGTCAACGCAAGACGACATCGACGTCCGCGCGGGATAGCGGGAGTCAACACTGTCATCCGCGGGTTTTTCGACAAGGCCGCAGTAGTGTGCAGTCATGGAAAGACTAGAGTTACACCTAGTCTACCTAAAGTAATATCGTGCGGCTGCTAAGCCGCGCGATTCAGGGTCTAAGTGGGTTAAAAAGAGGGTTGCGCCAGGGTATAGGGCCACGACGCAGGAGGTGCATGAAGCTTTTGTTTTCTCTAGGGCCGCAGGGTCTGACTTCGAGCCTGGGGGCCAATAGGCAAATGCCAAGGCTTACCCGGTTCAATGGCCGACCAAGCCGTGGTCATGCAGCTAACAGGTATGGGTAGGCAACGGGCAGGAATGTCAGCAGGCCACAGGCAGGGCAGCCCTGCTAGGCCACATCCGGGGCAGGCCTGCTAGGCCACATACAGGCGGAGCCTGCAAGGCCGTAGGCAGGGGAATCATCTGGGCTAGCTCTTCATATTGAAGAGTTGCTCCTGTTTAGTGTGAAACAGGAGCTAGCCCAGTAGGTTACGTCACCCAACTACCATCCAGCGGACACGGGGATCGAATCTGAGAAACTGTAACTACCGGGCTAGCTCTTTTTGGAGCAGCCCAGCCTTTTGGGCACGGTCGATCTCGGTCGTCCGATCAAGAAGATCTCGCGGCTGAGATCAGCCACGCGGAGATCAGAATGGCCCTGCGCAAGGATGACCCGCATAAATCGAAATAAAAATAAATAAAAATAAACAAAAAAAATTCTAAATCACACCACATGGCGCGCGAAGATGTGCCCAAGGGCACATAGCTGTTATCGTTGGCATAAGCCAACAGTTTTTCTTTGTTCCTACCTTACGATCTAACGCGCCAGATGGCGCAAGGAGATGAGGCAAGCGACTGTGAGTCCCCAAAAGAAACACAGGCGCCCGTTGAAAACGGGCAGCCGTTTCGGAGGTAAGTGGTTTTAATCTTTTTTTCTATATTTTTTTTCCTAGATTTTCTTTACGTTTGTTTGTTTCTTTTTAGATTCGTTTTTCTCACCAGCAAAAACGCCCGTTCGCTGAAAATGAACGGGCTGAAAATGAACGTTCGGGATTTCACTGACTCATCAGGGGGTTGGACCCCGACAGTCTGCAAGGCATGAATTGGGCGCACATGAAGTCTAGGTACAGAGAGAGAGAGAGAGAGAGAGAGAGAGAGAGAGAGAGAGAGAGAGAGAGAGAGAGAGAGAGAGAGAGCTACCTACCTACGCGTCACACACAGGATGAGCAAAATCGAATGAATCTACCTCCGGAACGCGGAGGTATGCAGGACTATTCGTCAGCAACTGCAGGCGAAATGAAATGAGGTAAGTTTTGTTTTTTTTCTATTCTTTTTTTTTTTTTTTTTTTCCTAGGTTTTGCTTTAGATTCTTTTTAGATTTTGTCTTTTCTTCTTTTTAGTTTTTCGTTTAAATTTTTGATTTTTTTTCATCTTATATATAGCACCGATTCGTTTTGACGAACGGGTAGTGATATGCCAGACTGTTTCGTCAGATTCTCACCGACTCATCAGGAGGCTGAACCTCGACAGTCTGGGCACCGTAGCGCCCGAACGAGGCACATATAGCGCCTAAGGTACATGCTCACTAGAGAGAGAGAGAGAGAGAGAGAAAGGGGGGGAAGGGTACCTACCTGCCCTACCTACCTACCTACCTTGGTTGGCCCGTTGTACTCCCAACAATGGGATGGCCAAAAATGAAGGAATCTACCCCAGGAACAAGGGTAGATTCACACTACAGGTAGGAAAGGTAAGTTGTTGTCTTTTTTTTCTTTTTCTTTCTGTTTGTTTTTTTTCTTCATTTCTTAGCTCACCCACGTCGCATGGCCGTTGAAGCTCAACCAGGCAGGAAAAACGGGGAGAGAGGAAGAAAACGAAGAAAAACTGAAAACTGTTAAGAAAAAAAAAAAAAAAAAAAAAACTGAAACGAGGCACCTGCCTCATGGCTGGAAAAGAACAGCCTTTTCGGCTGTGTGGGAGCAGGATCAGCTCCCTAACTCAGCCACCACGAATTTTCGTGGCCGCGAGATCTGAAATCTCGTGGCCCACGACGTGCGCGTGGAGATGGGACTGAGGGAGTTGAAGAGGGAAGAGAGAGGGAGGAGAACGTGAGAGTTTGGAGGGGGAGGTGCTAGGGCAGAGGAAAGTAAGGGAGGGTTTTTGCATGCAACAGCATGCACCTGGCCAAGAAAGAAGCCAGGTGCAGTAAAAAGTAGAAAGTTAGTTCTTTTTCTTTTCTTTTCTCTATTTTGAGTGAGAACACTTGTCCTCACGTGGTGCTACCTCTGGCACAAGCTGCCAGAGGTAACTGTAAGGCTCCCGTTTTTTAAGGGAGCCTGAAAATTTAAAGGCCACTAAGGAAAAAGGCTAGATGCAGCCTTTTCCCCGATGTATCTGCCCTGGAAAAAGGGTCTAGATACATCAAACTGAAAAGGGTTGTATATTTTCAACCCTTTATCAGAAAAATAGAAGAAAAAATGATTTGGAAATGGCAGGAGCCCAGCTATCTCGCCAGATTCCGAGATAGTTGGGGAAAAGAAAAAGAAAACATAAAATAGGGCAATTAAAGAAACTGCCCCACACTAAGGCTGTGGCTGTGGTGCGGCCACAGTCAGCCCTGGATCTTGGCAGATCAAGGGCTCATAGTGACGCGATTTTGCCTGGGGGCTGGAGTGATGTCCAACACCTCCTCAGCCAATATAAAACAGGCAGCTGCCCCCCAGCTACCACACAATTGCACTCGTGCTGCCAGTGTGTGACGAGCACACTTGAGTGCTGGCTGCTGGAGCTGCTGCCTGAGGCAACGTGAGGAGAGGCTGGAGAACTGTAGAGGAGCGCAAGGAGGAGGACTGGGCAGCCATAGCCAAGGCAGGGAGCACTCTGTTCCCCTCACCTCTCGCTGGTGCTGGTTCCACGGGACAGACCCAGTGGTACTACAGGACTGCGGCAGTGCGGCGCTGTGGGATTTGGGCCTGAGCCCAAATTTTACTAATTTTCGCTTGCAATTTTTCCACTATAGTGGGGAAGTGCTGCCAAAATTTTACAGCGGCGGCCCTGGATTTTACTGCGTTAGTACAGAAGTGCTGTCGAAATCCTGCAGCGGCGGCCCGGGTTTTACTGCGGTAGTACAGAAGTGTTGCCGAAATTATGCAGCAGCAACACGAGTTTTTTTTGCGGTGGTGCGGAAGCGCTGCCGGATTGTTGTGGCGGCGGTTCTGTTTTTTTCAGCGGTGGTGCGGAAGCGCTGCCAGATTGTTGTGGCGGCGGTTCTGTTTTTTTCAGCGGTGGTG
>BFEA01000252.1:508269-525152 GCA_003427395.1 Chara braunii
TCTCTCTCTCTCTCTCTCTCTCTCTCTCTCTCTCTCTCTCTCTCTCTCTCTCTCTCTCTCTCTCTCTCTCTGTGTCTGTGTGTGTGTGTGTGTCTGTTGGCGACACAACTCCACAAAAAACACACAATTGTGCCAGACCATTCCATCGGACTCACCTACTCTTTAGGGAGCTGAACTCCAACAGCCTGCCCAGGATGCATTTGACTGATGGGTGAGGACTCATAACACAAACCCTCTGTGTGTGTGTGTGTGTGTGTGTGTGTGTGTGTGTGTGCGCCTGTGTCCCTATTTGGTGCTCCTTTTGGACCATAATTGGAACGGGTCAAATTACCGCTCGCTTACCAAACAGGCAAGCACTAGCTTATTCCCCCCAAAATAGCTCTCTGTCATGAATGTAAACAGGCTCTTTCCTGACCAAATATGGTCATGATAATATATTAAGAATCCACTTTGCCAGACCTGTCCGTACAGGCTGTCAGACGGAGTTGAAGAAGTCCTCACTTGAGTATGCCCTCGCTTGTAGTCTATGAATGTGAGTAGTGTTCACATAGCTCATCATAATTTCAAACAAACAATTAGGTAAAAGGAATATATAAATATTTAAATAAACAAATAAACACCATCTCATTTTGTCAGGGGAACATTGATCGAAAAAAGAAAAGAAGAAGAACAAACAAAATGGTATGCATGGAGTACTCCGGATAGGAGATCTCAGGAACCCCCCAAGAAGAAGGACGGGGCTACAGAGCCGCAACTCCCCATAATCCTGGGCTACCGAGCCCACCCGATTTTAGAACATCTGGAGCAGCTCAGTTCTCAATCCCCCTTGCATGGCTGGTTACTCTGCGGAAGGGTCGCACCCTACAAGAGGAAGACTGGATGGCTGTGAGGGAGGAGACTGACCCCCGTCACATAGGCAGCATCATGGAAGCTTGACCAGAAGGTGCGCTAGTGAATCTGTTTGAGATTAAAAAAGACAACACCGTGACTAGACACGGTCCCAACAAGGTTAAATAGTATGAGACGGCAAGCTTCGGTCGGATACGGGCCCTCCACACATGGATGGAGGGGAAGAGGCTATCACACCACCCAGAGGTGCCTCTCTCCGTGCTGGTCCTCGACCCGGCTGACTAGCAATAGAAGATTGGTAGAAGCCAGCAGCCCAGGATCCACACATTCACAGTGAGCACTACCAACAGGATGCTCAGGCCCATAGGTCCCCTACCGTGTAGACTCCTTTTGCTGGCCAGGCCAGCCAGTGAGAGTTCTGAGAACGGGGCTCCACTGGCATCTACAATCTCTGGGTTTGGCTGTCTCCGAACTTCGTGCCACCTCAGGCAAGTAGGGTGCCTTACGGGCCCAATGTCCCGCCATAGGTGCCGCAGGTCAGTCCAGAGGGGATCCGTGGCCAGGTCTTGTTTTTTGTTTACTGGAGCTCCTTCGGGACACACCCCGGTCTCGTCTTCAGCCCCTGGAACCACTTCATGCGACGGAGGCTATTGCTGTCCAGGTTCAGGTGTCTCACCGATCTGTGCTTGATGATACAAGAAGCAGTACCGTTGGCTTGGATCCTAGCACTTAAACGGGGTCTGGAGATCAAACCAGCAGACTAGCTGATCCCATGTACTGCCAAGCCCATCCCTATGACAATCTTCCGGGTAGCAGGTGTCAAAGACACACAGGAGTCTCTATTGGCATACGAGTCAGACCTGCCAGGCTCCAGATTAGCCCACCTCACCAGGAATGAGAATCTCGATCAGCAGCCCAGCTGGGCAGAACTGATAAGAATACAAGTGGTGGGAGATGAGGACACTGGGTACTGAGCATACGAACCAACAATGCCCATATGTTCCCTCCCGTTTGATCGAACAGAATGGCAATGGGAGCGGCCCAAACCATTGCCAATATGGCAGTACATGGGGAACGACTGCTATAGGGCAATTCACCCCCCAGCACCCGTGGACAACACACTGACCAACCGCTGGATTAGAGACTCCCCATTCCCTCTGACCTTATGGAATTTTATGAACATGTGTGCGAATCAGGTGGAATGGGTGATTTATTGGGGCAAGGCGTACTTACTCTTCTTTTAAAAAAGGGTGAAAAAAAAAACAAATATACATAATTATCGCCCAATAACTTTACTGACACTAGTTTACAAAATGATTGTAAAGGCTATTGCAAATAGGATTGTCCCGGATATGACAGATTTTATCCACCCCTCCCAAACAGGTTTCATCCAGTGGCGTCATATCCAAGATAATGTGCTATTAGTCAATGAAATGATCAGGCTTTCTCGACAGTCTAAGAGCAAAGCAGCCTTTGTTTTTATTGATTTCGAAAAAGCGTACGATCAGGTGGATTGACGATTCTTAGATGCATATCTCCAAAAACTTAATTTTGGGCCAGCATTCCGCCAAGGTGGATTGACGATTCTTAGATGCATATCTCCAAAAACTTAATTTTGGGCCAGAATTCTGCCAGTGGGTGCAAATTTTGTATCACAATCCCACAACTCGTATACAAATCAATGGTCTCCTTTCTCCACATATTATGTTACGAAGGTCAATTAGGCAGGGGTACCTTCTCGCTCCTTTCCTTTTCCTCATTATAATGGAAGCATTAGGGGCTAACCTCGGAGTAATAAGAATATAGCTTGTTTACATATAACAAGTATTCTTGAGGAATTCATACCTATAACCTCTATGTTTGCAGATGACCTAACACTAATGGTAGAGGCTTCAGTTTCCAACATGGAGGAGATCAAGAAATTAATGGACAAATTTTCACAGGTGTCTAACATGGTGGTCAACTGGGGAAGTAAGACACAGGGATGGTGGATGCATTCCACTGGAGATGGTCCACCAGAACAACCTAGAATTAAGTGGATGCCGCTAAAAGCCCCCATTCGTATCGTAGACGTTTCCATTTCAACGCAAGAAAAAACAGTAACTAATGATGAGTGAATCTCCAAACCAGCCCTGAATAAGATGAGTCAATGGAAAAACCAACATACATCGCTATTTGGCAGAGCACTCCTAATCAACAATGTGATACTACCTTCAATTTGATACAAGTCAGCACTCTAGTCACTAAGTACAAAATCCGCCAAAGAGATCAGAAGACAACTTACTTACCTCCTTCCTATGGAGAGGCGACCATGAGCTAGCTTATGTCATTCCAAGAGTAGCATGACACACATTAATTCAACCTAAATACAAAGGAGGAGTATGCATTTTGAATCCATCTTTGCAAAATCAGGCTTTGGCCATACAATGGATCAAACGCTTGGTCCTTACCACAAACCTCCCATGGAGAGAACTAGTACTTGAGGAACGTTTGACACCTCCGACCACTGAAGAAATTCATCCTCTCTCTTGGGTTTTGGACCAGTTTTGAAGTATTCCCAGAACACACTCTCACGCTCACGCATCGGGGAACGTGGGGCTGCTTGAAGGGATCTAGCCCTATATAATTTATGGATCACTTTACTACGCACTTGGCGCGAACTACCCTTACCAGACAAACCTTTCTCTACCCGATATGAGGAAG
The DNA here is from genome assembly GCA_003427395.1 of Chara braunii. Taxonomy (NCBI): domain Eukaryota; kingdom Viridiplantae; phylum Streptophyta; class Charophyceae; order Charales; family Characeae; genus Chara; species Chara braunii. The sequence goes on from BFEA01000252.1 coordinate 511,822, forward strand.
TACTATGTCAACCAATTTTTGGTAACAGATGGATGATAGATAGGAGGGGGGGGTTGTACATGAGCTTGGATCCTCCTTTGGCAACATGGGTTAAAAATGGAATCATGAGGATAAAAGATTTATGGGACCCAACCAAGAAGGATTGAAAATTAGCTGACCGACTTCGAAAGGAGTTAAGATATGCTCATCACTTAGATGATAACTTAGATCATATTATTTTTTCCATACCGTTGTCCTGGGTGATAATACTAAAGAAGGGACCTAATCTTGTGGAGTCGGATTGGGTAGTCGCTCATCATTCGGATGGGTCTTGGTCTATTGGGAATATAATGTATGTTCTTCCAGATGGGGCCATAGTAAATCTTTTTCCGAAGCATTGAGATAACTCTCTCTCACATTCTCAATCAGATAGTTCATAATTTTTTCTCACCACGACACTCTATCGGATTAGGGTTCTAAGGGATTCATCAATACAACAATGGAGGGCCTATTATCCTTGGTGCCCCATACCCGAACTTGCAATCAACCCGGAGGAATGGAAATGACAAACAAGCAAGACTGGTAAACCAAAATTTATTTCTTCCCTCACGGTCAAAGCTACATATCGAATGTTACGACCAAGGGTGGACGTCAAGATGACTGTCAAAGATCGTTGGGCTAAGCACCTAAATCTAGATCTTCAGTCATTCCGTCCAGTTCGTTGGTTCCAAAAGCGTAAGGAACGTCCTACTAAGTTTGCATCACTACAATGACAAATTATACATCGCTTCCTCCGGATTAATGATTGGTTGATAAATTACTCATCTCTTGAAAAACGAGGGCTAACACTCTCATGGTGTCAATCCTGTCATATGACATTTCCTACCCTCAAGATAAGAGAAACAATTGAACGTATTTTCTTACAGTGCCCTGGATCAGTACTATTGTGACATAGATGGGATTGCATTTGAAGATAATTGATAGACTCAGATTGACCTTGAGATTGGAGAACTATCCTATTAGGAACATGGGACTCCGCCTCATCCTCGGATTTTGTACATTTGTTTTCCCCCTCTCACGCAAAGCTATAATATGGGCACTCTGGTACAAACATTATGCATGTGTTTTGGACGGAGTAAGGATAAAGGGGTTGAAAATTACTAAAACAGTTAAACAGTTTATTCAAATTAAGATTCGAGCTCGATGGCGTAACACCCAATCTAAAATACTATTATTCCAACAAAAGAAGGATGTTCATAATGCAATTTTACAATTCTCAAAAGCCTGGCTGGGGGGTGATAATGGAGGGGGGTTGGGTCATGTATCATGGCTAGGGGAGAGGGTATTGTTGCCCTCTTTAAAAGGGATTTTCAACTCATTTTTCACGAATGATTGACAATTCAACAAGGCAATCATTTGAGGTCCCCAGAGAACTTCTCAGATTTATTCCCGTCTTCTGCTATGACAATAGTAGACAACCAATGGTTTGGACATGCAGCCTAAGTCAGAAAACAACAAGGATTGTTATTGTAACTATTCTAAGAGCATTGACGGCTTAAAAATGCATGAATATCTGACGGTCCTCAGCAGACTGAAGAGGCATGTCTCCGCTCATTTATCACATGTTTATATTCGTCAAGAAGACATTATTCTCATTGTATGAGGGACGCTAGACCCACTTTTCAGCAGGTGCTGCTCCCCACCAATAGATTGGAGCTTATTTAAGGGGGGAAAAAAAGACTCCCCATTCCACTCCCACCACATCCCTGGCCCGGTCTGGAGCAAACTGACCAAACTTATGCCTACCTCTCACTGTGTCCTCCAATGATAAATTTCTTATCGGTGTTTGCCAACACCGGACTGGTTTGTGGCCCGGCCACAACTGGAGCAGAAGAGGATACTATCCCTAATATGCTCATATTGTGGACGCTCATCCCCGCCCAAACGAGCGGATCTAGAGCACAACCTCATGGAGTGTTGCCTGACAAACCAAATACGGCGTTCGTAGGACGCAGTTTGGTGCTCCCTCAAAGGGAAGAACCTACCATGGCACGCCTGTGCACTGCTGCCAGGACCTACTTAGGAACTCGTCTCAGGGTGGATTCCTGTTTAGTCTATGCTGTTTCTCACGACCCGCCTGACCATCCTCATTGCCATCTGGAGGGCAAAATGTTATTTTGAACGTCAAGAATTTGAACACGCATTTGGATTCCCACAAGCTCAGACCGAAATCACAGACTCGGTTCAACGAATATCAAAAGAGCTTGGCAAACTCTCTGGTGTCGAGCGCATCGGTCCCGCCCATGGCGGGATCCTCTCGGTTGCGTCTAGCAGGAGTTGGTCTACTCGCGATACACAAGGAGCTTCCACAAGCCGCTCCAACCAGGTGCGCAAGCCATACCTCTCGCGAGCCCCTATGACAGGATAGGGCCAATGCGAGGTACAACTTACCTCCACTTGCGGGAGCTGTCACCTCCCTTCGGTGGGCGTATCCCCATCGAGCTATCAATCCACACTACGAAAGTTGATCAAATGCAATCGCATAGGTGGACCAGCCGAGGGCGTTTCTCGTACGCTGTAGCATAGGGGGTACGCACGGTCCCACGCCTTTATCAGACCCGCACACGAACCGACGCACTGGGAGTTGAAGTCCCAAGCGCGACTCGTCGTCGGTCGACTAGGATGCATCCCACTCACCATGCGTTACACTATACTTAAAACATAAAAATAAAATAAAACACACACACATACGGGACAACATAAAACAAAACAACGCAATACATGCTTTTTATAGTCCCTTTTTATAGTCATCCCATAACCTTCCGACGTAGAAATCGGATACGCAACATGCGCGATACTTAGTATAAAACCGTGTGAACGCGATGCCTTCTCATATCGACTAGCAATGCATACTTACGCAAGCGGTCGCAACAATGACATACTATGCAGTACCCATAATCACACGATCCTCGATAATCTCGAGGATCGCGTTCGACACTCAAGTACCGGCTGACACGCGCCTTGAGGGGTTAATCTCTCGAAGCTGAACAACCGCCAAGTGCGGTTCAGAACTGTACCCTCGTCTGCACCCTGCGGAGAGTGGGTGGTACAAAGGTTCATACATGTGGTGACAATTGTCTCTTATCACACTGAAGACCAGATCCATCATCCAGGGCCTGGAGAAAACTCAAGGGGTTTGACTTTGACGGCTGTCATGGACTACAACGTCCAACTATAGAAACTCTTAAAAAACAAAGGGTAAAATGAGGTCTCACGTTTCTCTCGACGCATAATATGTTTAACTCTTGCGCACGGTCACGATAGACCGTGCGAACACTCAATGTGTACGTGTATATATATATATGTATATATATATATATATACACACACACATATATATATATATATATATATATATATATATATATATATATATATATATATATATACATATAAAGGGTTATAAATATGAGACAATCGCTTCTCATAGTCACAATGAGACTCCCCTCTGAGCCATATATATGTATGTGATCGCAGACAGTCTAATCCAAAGTCCGAACCACAAAATATACCTGCAATCACATCAAACATTCAACCAAAAGTCCACGCACTACATGGGGTCAACTTTAACCATTTTCTATACTCATACCCCTTGGTTTAGCCGTGCGAGCACCAACCTTTGTCCAACCTCCAAAATAAATACTCGGTACCTCTGTTAAATGACCATTCAATAAAAGTCCGGGTGAAAACCTTAATAAAACAATAAAAACCACCAGGGCGGAAGCCTTCAGGTTGGGTAACGAAAGTGAATTGGAGTTGAGTCATAAACTGATGAATCGACAATCGACCTCTTATCAGTGATAACAGACTATGATCCTCGTGGGATCAAATTGACTCTAACACAAATCCCGCATCGAACGTCCAAAGAAAACTTGTATTATAAGACAAGTCAATGCCTAAGCTAAATCATCAGTGTATGGGGAATGAACTCCTATAGCACATTTTTCCTCAAGCTATCTGCCAACTAAATCTAAGTTTATCCTCAAGTTAATGTCCAAAGAAAAGGTATTGACATAGCCACCCTTATTTAGGGTGGGTTGCTAGCCACATGTCAAAATGTAATCCATCTCCTCAACACTAAGAAAATTTCGGCAGCGCTTCCCTTAGGAAAAATGTCTTTTCATAATTGATATTAACTCAAAATACGAAAAGTTAAAATAATCCTCAACTCGAAAAAGTCAAATTTTGTCTAACTTTCTGAATTTGTAAAAAATTTGGGCAACATCTCTTCTAAAAAAACAGGCTTCCCAAATTTATATTAAGTCAGATATAAACTCAAACATAAGACTTGAGTTCTATCAAGACAAAATTTAACTAACCCCTTAGATTTGTAAAATTTCGGCAGTGTTTCCCGTAAAGAAAGTAGTTTACAAAATTTATACAAAGCTAAGTTCAAAATCTAGGAATAACTTTGACTTCTGAAAGTTCAATTTTGTCTATCTCTCTAAATTAACAAAAATTTGGGCGGCACTCCCTTTAAAAAAATGAGACTTTTCAAATTTTTACTAAGCCATATATAAAATTTAGACAAGTTGAACTTTGAAAAATTAAAATTTGACTAAGTCCTTGATTTTGTAAAAATTTTCGGCAGCGCTTCTCGTAGATAAGGTAACTTACCAAAATTTCTACAATACGAAGCATAAAAAAAAATCCCAGAAAATGCAAAAATTGACCTAAGTAAAAAAAAATTAGCTTAGAAAATGCAGAAATCGAGATTAACTCCTATAGCGCTTACACGTGGCGAGTATCTTAAAGCAACTACCTATCAAACTGAAACTTGAACCGGGTAGTGATCTCACTCAGCAACATGCAAGGGCAAACCGCAATGGTAAATACTCTCACCGACCCAAAGTTAACCTTATCAAACAATAGTTCGTACTCTTTTAACGATTTATCCCTTATACCCAACTTACATAAGGCGTAAAGCTATGCCATCCAATCTTATGGAAATCTGTCTAGCTCAGCCATTGGATATACACAAACACAGGGCTCTACCACTTTTCTCTTCCTTAGGCATATGACTAGGTCGTCCAATCTAGTCGCCCTGAACTGTTTAAAGTATTTAAGTTATATTAACTTATATATAATCGTCTGCACTTAGTCTTTTACGGTAGCATATGATTGAACTGATCATCTTAGATAAAGGTTCATCCTGCCCCTTCTTATGACAAGTTTATTCTTAATTCATACTCTCTTCAGTTGGTGATAAGCTATATAGTCAGACCATCAAATCTTATGGAAAAATGTCTGACTAGCCTGTTCATAAATAAAATAGTATAAAAATATAAACAAGTTTATCTTTTTGGTTCTAGCATGTGCGCGACTCTAGACCAGACCTCCTAATCTTATGAAAACATTTCCAGTTCTTTGTCCGAATTTACCTCATAATAAAACAAGAGAGAGTCAGAGTCATTCAATCTTATGGAACATACTGGACTCTCAGAAACCAATAAAACATAAGATAACTCAAATAAAATAAAGCAACCAAGTCATCTAATCTTATGGAAAAGTGCTTGGTCCCTGAAAGTCAAATACAAACAGCCCTTGCAAGTCAAAGCAACTAGACCGACCAATCTTATGGAAACATGTCCGGTCCTTCAGTCAATCGAAAATAAAATCATAGCATTAGGCCCTCCAATCTTTTGGAGACTCTCCCAGCCTTTGGTTGACCCAGTTAGATGCAAGCAATACAACGTTCCTCTCATCTTTTCCCTAGATGCAATCCCTTTTCACAACTTGCAAAACCATTTCTTTAATTAAGTCTGATTTGTCATGAAGGTCAAACGGAAAGTCAAACTGAAAGTAAAAGTAGGGATGCAGACAATATATTCAATAAACGATAGCAAAAAATACAGATATGGGTTATAACCGAGTTTATAGGGGAAAAACAATGATTATCTCTCAGTTCCACATATTCTTGCTGCGGTCCTTCACATTGCAATCCCGCTTGCCGCCTTCCTTTCGTAACCAAGATTAGACTTAGAGTAAGAAGGGCAGAAGGAGGGGTTTCAGACTCTCGAGATACATGAGGGGGACAACTCAACTCCCAGGAGAGGGCTTTGCAATCTTCAATCACCTGAGGGCCCCGCAATGATGGCCAACACGCACAGTAGTTCGGTCAACCGAAGCTTAAACCGCTGACTGCAAACCTCTCTAATGAATCCCCGAATCACAGCGATAACCTCCCTTCAACGAGCTCAACCTCTTTGTCGTGCTTCACAACCCGATACACACTGGTTTCGGCTCAAGGGACGGTCAGAAAATAAAAAACACAGCCCCCTCTCTTTCTTACGCCGCAACAACCTGGCATCGTGGTCTTGCTGGCCTCTGTAGCAGGCGGATTGCACACATACAACGACCTTGTAGTCCTTACTAAGCCTTTGGCAACCATCTAGCTCACGGGCGGGCTCCCATGATGTCGCCCCATTCTTGTCTCAGTCCATACTGTCCCAATCTATTTTCCGGTACCGCACAGGTTGAAAACGAAGTGTCTCCCTGAACTGTTCTGGCTCTCTTGAACACTCCTCAACAAAAAACAGTGGTCGAGGTTACACAATGCTACTAATTTTGAGTGTCTAAAATCTTAATATGCACGTATGTCTTACGAGCATGGAAAGCCACTGTCAACCATAGAGAGCCAACCGACGATCACGAATGGGAAGGACCACGGATATAAGCCGAGCACAAACGATCACTATGGCGAGTCACGTTATGTTACGATGATGCAGCAGGTTACAATTACGACTGTATATGAAATGGATGACGGCGGGCACGGGCCAAATCGATCCTACAACGAGTGTGGACAACGGTCGTATAAACTACGAGGGAGGAGGCGCCGGAATCGCAGCTACTGCCAAACATAGCTAAATCATGGAACTACCGACCGCGCTTCAGCCAGGGGAGGGTTGTTTCGCTACTCAGATGAGTGAATTCGAATGAATCTTCCGCTAATATATTGGCAATTTGACATTTGGCAGGTGCACCTCGTTTTCACCCCCTGTCGTTGAGCCCGTGCTTTGAGAAAAACGACCCCTCCTCCACTCAAAACACACCAATCAATCAAGCAAGCTTCCAACCCCACTGCTAGCCTCCTGCTAATCAACGATGATGAATCTTCCACTTCAACTCGGGCAGGTTCATTTTTCTCCTCCTACTAACTCCTCTTACCTCGCGCAACCCGTAATGCTGACGTCGTCAAAACCACCTATCAATCTCAGTGCCCAACTCTACCGACAGGTTCATTCATCATCCAAACGTCCAAGTAGCCTCTTCCCCGCCTGAAATCGCCGACGACCGAGCGAGGCTTGCATTTCCCCGCTTCGTCGTATTGACCTTCACCGTTACTTCCGCGCACCTCATCTTCTCATTAACTACTCTTCCACTAACTCTCTTCCGAATCCCAGCACAAATTCATGGTCGCTCGTGTTAAAAATGTCTACCCTACACTTTTCCTCGTATTGATCTCGTTGCGTCAGGTTCATCCCTCCCTTGGTGACCTTTACTGCCTTAGCTCCTCGTCTCTCCGCCCCCGTGTGCGACTCCGACGAGCTGCTCACAACCGGTGTGGCTGCAACTTCCACTGTAATGCCTCTGCCACATTCGACCTCAAAATGTGTGCTAATCCAACACTGCAGCGCTACAATTGACACAACCAGCCGGACAACAGTAATCGGAACCAAAATTCTGCTAAGGAGTATATTTGCAACTCGCTTGCCGAACTACTCAGCCCCGACAAATGGTTGACGCTGGAGTGTGCGACCTATGCTAGGCCGTCTATGTAGCTTCAGCACCTCGACCATTGGGAGGGTGCAAGGCCTGCTGCTAAACCTACAGCGTGGCCTAGCTGGGGCGGGCGCTGGTGCAGATCTTGGTGGTAGTAGCAAATATTCTAATAGAACTTTGAAGACTGAAACAGAGAGAGTTTCATGTGACCCGCAGCTTGCGGCAATGTTTTTGCTGTGTAATGCTTCGGGCAATAGTAGTCCCCCACCATCTGGGCCCTTATGGCATGCTCACACTTAACCTCCTCCAACAGACCGTGGCTGGCATACGAGGCACCTGCATTATCATCTAATAGATGTGTAGCCCCAATCAAACTCCCACAACCCCAAATGGAGTTCGAACTCAGGTTTGTGTTTCGCCAGTTCGGGGGTGCATCAACTGAACTTAGACCAGGGAACGACCATTTCGTCAAAATGGACATTTTTTATTTTTTGAACGAAATTGAAACCGAGTTTTTGTCCGAAAACTCGTCAAAATTTGTTGTTCCTGAGGGTCCAGCGTTTTACAAACGCTGGACCTCCTGGCTGTACATGGACCTAGCTTGAGACCAGGCACCTCTAGGCAGGACTGCCTGGAGGTACCTGGTCTCAAGCTAGGTCCATGTACAGCCAGGGGGTTCATCGTTTTACAAACGTCGGACCCTCAGGTTAACTTGAGAGCACAAGGTTGATGGATCTGGCCCAGAGATATGGCCAAAGGTTCTTCGTGTACTAGTCTACGACCAGGTGCATGACAAGTCTACGGCCAAGTGCATGACAATCGTGCCAAATATATCTTCTATAATTAAGACACTCTTGAAGGACAGGTTAACTACTCACCTCATTCAAGTAGGATGCCACTATATGGGCAATAAGAGAGCAAGAGAAATATGCAAGGAAAATTAGCGATAGCGAACTTCAGAAATCAAACAGATGTGACCAGATACTCGTGACCTCGAACCAATAACAGAATTGAATAACGAGTTTCACCAAATAAGAGCACAACAAAATCTCATAATTGACAATATTGGAATAATCTCATAATCATCAACGAAGAACCAATGTCGATATCCTATCTGGCGCTCGGCGCCCAAACTACAGATGGAAGATCCTATCTAGCCTATCTACAATGCCGCTGATGACGTCAACAACTCCCCGAAGTACGAGCAGATCTCGACCAATGCCGTTCGCCTCAAGCACCAGGTATGTCTCTCGTATCACTCACAACCTCGATCCCCAACTCATAGATGCCACATGCACCCAAGAACCACCATGTGCCCCATCCAGCTCGCCCGTGAGCACGTGAGCGCTGACCAGCATTAACGTGGCAGCGCTTGCGCAACATGCAGCCAGTGCCCGAATATCCAATGCGTGGGGCCCTTTCGTATATCGAAGTGGCCTGCTGCTGCGTGCGGCAATGTGGTACTGGGCGTCGACCCAAAAGCTTCCGGTAGGGCCCACGAGGTTGAGCCTCAGTTCAAAGGCAACAGGCCCACGGCCTGTGGTGGTTACCAACACCCAACTGACCTCAGCCATTGTTCGGTCCATGTTGTGTATCCAGCCTAGGGCCTGCCTCAGTTACATACGATGAAAGGCAGCCTAGGCCTGGGCGCTCTCAACCAACTGGCGCTGCGCAACTGCTTGAATTTCCCCAGTTGCGTGGTGACCCCAAAAATGGCATGTAGGCCTCAGTAGAGCCTGCCTTCACTTAGGGCGGCCGACTATGTTGAAAATAGGGCCCAGTAGGGCGTATCGAGGCCCTGTGCCTCGCACATAATACTTCAATGAATCTATCCCAAAGGCATGGATAGGGCGAAGTAAAAAGCAGACGAATCAAAATATCCCCTAATGTCACTATATGCAGGAAGAGAGGAGCAAAAATATGTAAGAAGAGAGCAGCAGGTCGCATTTCGACATGTGAAAAATCAATGAATCTATCCTACGGGCAGGGGTAAATAAAGAGCACCGCATTTCAAATTTCCAACATTCATGAATGCGCCCTAAAGCTATCGAGAAACACAGAGCAACCTAAAAATGAGAGGAAAACTCTCTCCTTAATCAACCCACCTCGCTATTTCACTTTATCCTATGAGAGCAGAAGAATTCCTACCTCGACATGCCAACAATCAATGAGTCTAACCTACGAACAAGGATGAATAATGAGCGCAATAATTCCAATATGCCACATCCATGCATATGCCCTTCAACTATTGACAGATTCAGAGCAGCCCGAATTATGAAACATGTAGTCATCACGGAAATGGCACTGACGCTCTTGAAACTGCAGACAGGCTCGCATGCCGGTTGCTGCAAACTCTCCCACTGCCCGCAGCAACGCCGTCTCCGACAGTTCTGCGCTGCATTCTCCCCTGGTCCTCCAAGATTTAGTGAGTGTATTAAAGCAAAACCTCAGCCAGATACTCTTCATTGTTTCAACCAGGTCTGGTGAGTCACGTTGTTCCATTGGAGTTGTAGACAACACTTCCACTGCCATCACAACACTCCCACTGCTTGTGCTTATGCTGCTGCCATCCTCCCCGTAGTCCTTCGAGCGTCGCGTGATAGTGTAGTTGGTGATTGGTGTAATTGGTGTATTTGGTGTAATTGGTGTAATTGATGAGTCCCGTTCATGCAGGGCTGCCAGGATGTCATAGTCCCCGAGCACAAAGAAGCTCTCTCCTCCGATCAAGGAGGTGGGGCTATGACACTTTTCTCCGGGCATCAACCATAGCCGGGAGACCTAGCAGGGTAGATGAGGCAATGAAAGTATGGCGTGGTTACAACGTGTGACGATCTGTTTCTGTAAACGCGTGCCTTTCTGCGTTATGCTATCTCGGAGGTTGATCAAAAAGGCCCACCCAATTGCATGAATGCCCCCATCTTTTTTTTTTTTTACAAGGCTTGGCCCCATGGCGGTTGGTAATCGATCGACCTTAGCGAGCGAGGAAATAATTGTTGTCGTAGCTTCTTTCTTGTTTTGCTAAAAGTGGGGAAGGGAACTTTGGCGCGATCATCGTGTGGGAGAAAATCTTTTTGAATTTTGAAACACGAGGGATAATTGTGAGAATTAGGACTTTGAGTGCATCGTAATTTGTCACGGACTTTTGCTGTTGTAACTGCACAGTGCTCCTTACTTGCGTGCGCATTGCTGCATCCTGCCCTGCGCTCTGCTCCCGCCGCGCCTAAATTTTAATCGCAACTGTAATCTCTTTTTGCTCCTTCTTGGCGAGCGCGGGTGTAACTATAATCCTCTCCTTCTTGATCCCTTTCCGCGCTAAACTTTGTGCCTCTTTTATGTCTGTCTCATTGGCTAAAAGGTTGCATTACTGGATCGATGCGTGGAGAGTGGCTACGTCCCCCACGCTACGGCCCAATCATGCAGTTGTAGGCACTTCCTTCTCTTTCTCACCCCGCTTGAGTGAGTCGGGAATTATCTCGCGCAAGTACCGAGCACTATAAATTTCATAAGTGCAACTAATTCGCTCTCTAATCTACACTTGGGAGTTAGTGTGGTCGAGAGGATCGACTAACAAACGGAGAAAGAACAATGAGTAGAGAGTTGGGCGATTTGACGAGCTGGTGCTAGGTATGCGGGGTTGATGTGTGGTCGTGAAGGACTGTGGCGCACGAGCGAACTTGGCTTGCATGCTTAGACTAAGGGGGATGACAACTTCGGATTGTTGATAGGTGCAAGGCGACGGGTTGCCCGCATCGTGGGAACTTTGAGACAGAAAGAGAGAGAGAGAGAGCGGTCTGTTGAAGTGATGTTATCTCTTCGCATCCTCTGTCTTATTTTAAGTTATGGTTTCATCCATCTTCGTTTGCGTCCTTACTCTCATATTTTTTTTCCTTGATTGATGTGTGAATTATATTTATCTCCCCCATATCTTCCTTTTCAGTGCAAAATGTATAACAATTCCCAAGATTGATTGATTGCTTGAATGACTTGAAAGCATGGAGGGTTGCCGATCACTGAGCCAATGAATTATGATATGTATGGAATAGGCGTTTTGAAAGATGCATGTTTCTGTGTATGTAACATCGATCGATTGTCTATTTTCTTGCGTTAAGCCTGTAGGAGTTGTCTCCCTATAGCAACCCTGGTCCAGATAGATGCATGCATAACGAGTAGTTTGAGACCTCTTCTGTGCATGCGGCTAGGTAGGGGTTCAATCTTCCTCCTGCATGGCCCATGCGCGTTGGACATCTGATGCTTGTGCCTGTAAGATGATGAATGTTGCATCGAATGGTTGTCTGATTTGCATTAAGTATGAGGGTATCGTCTCTTCATAATAATACCAGAAACAGATTAGATGTGTGTGTAGCAAATTGGCTCGAATTTTGTTGAAGATAGATCATGTGCACACACGTATACGAATGACCACCAGCATGACAATCATCACGGATACACGTGTCTACATGACATGTCCCCAATCCGATCGCACTTGGTACACACAAATGAATGGGCTAAGTCATTTGTGCAAAATATGGTCGTCAGCGTTCGATTCGGGATCACCGACTGTATTTGTTTAAGGGACATTGAGTACCGAGAATATTGGGAAAACGAACAATTCTTCCGCCGATCGAACTTAAGGCTCCCGGCCTATCCCTGCCAAACTCTCAACGATCGCCTATGTGTCTAGGACTTCCAGAGGGCCATCAAACGGAATGCCCCAATCCCATATTACCTTGACACCCTGTAACCACTAGTACTACATAACCCTGGGATTCGTTGCTATTGAAACCAACTTCCCTTCATTATATCTCCCTCTCCCTTATCATAATCTAATGGTCGTCCTCTGGGAGTCGATAGCCCCCTACTGGCCCTGGAGGCCATGCTCTGAGTGCCAGCGATACTACACCTATCGAGTTGCGGGATTCGTCAGGCGAACCCGTTCCGAAGCTGAGCGCCGAGAACACAGTCTCCGACTGAGGCCATCCACGTCAGACTTCGAGATCTGTGAAACCCGTCGACGACAAGTGTTTACACAAAGAGACGCCCACGACGTTCCCTTCGTACACCAAGTATGAACCCGTCCCTGGCACCAGGGCCAACGAAACTAGCCGCCCAGCTCTAAGAAGGGCAAAACCAAGAATCTGGTCCTACGATGAGCCACTTGCATTCTTGTCCTTGATAACTTGGCACCGGAGATCTCAGTTCTAGCTTGGGACTCCACCCCCACTTTCCTAAAATCATTGGCACACCCCTATTACGCACTTTCGAGCCCGCTCTTACTCCGAAAACAGGAAGTCACGCAGGGCGTGACGTTGGGCGTCACAAGCGTAGCGCTTCTCCATCCTCAGCCGCAGACTGGAGGCAGCCCCCAGCCGAAGCCGACCGCGTAGTGCAGAATTAGTGCTACCGCGCCGGCAGTCCGCCGCCCCCCATCCACTTTTTTTGGATCAGATTCTTAGCTATGAACGTGATTGTGTTCAGATACATTCTCGGTGGGCCATAATTGCAGGCAAATACCGTTTGGAAGTGATCTTGGGGGAGGCTTCAAACCTTCCCTTGTTTCCCCCCCCCCCCCC
>BFEA01000252.1:525187-539038 GCA_003427395.1 Chara braunii
CCCCCCCCCCCCCCCTTCTTCTCTCAAATTTCTTTAGCCTTTCACTACCTTTCTACCACTACTCCGAAGACTATATAGAGGGGACCCCTGCAAGCATAGGGCCTCGCAAACAAGGTAAATCATGTTGTTCCCCGCCCCAACAATGATAGTCGGAGATGGGATGGGGTCGCCGGTGGGGGTCTGGCGAACGCAAAGACGAAGCATTTTGCCAGTAGTTGCGCCTCGCTTTCTCATCGCCCCCCACCCCTCATCGAGTAGCAGTAGAGGCTATGACCAACACTCTCCCACATACCACACGCAACCGACTCGCGCTCGCACTCACACCCGTGTTGGTCATAGACCTCGCTGATACCGATCAGGGGTATCCAGAGGACTATCACAGTCTGTTGGCATTAAGTGCGCCACAGGCGGTCATGGGGCTTGAACCCACAACCTCCTGAATGCCACTTGCGTGCCTAACCAACTGAGCCAGGCTGTTGGATTTGTTTTTTCCTTTTTTTTTTTCTTTTTTTTTTTTTCTTTTTTTTGAGAGAGAGAACATCGACTACGGGTGTAAAAGGGGTGCTGATAAGAGCAAACACCTTTTTTTTTTTTTTTTAATCGCTCCAATCTATTCGTGGGGAGCAGCACGTGCTGGAAACCGGGCCCAGCGTCCCTTGTAATGGAAATATATTCATGATTGATGATCATTGATGATAGTTTGGGATGATTGAGGATCGTTTAGGATGATTTAGGATGATTCAGGATGATAAGAGATAGATGATGACTCAAATACTATCCTATCCCTAATTTCCTGTATCCATTCCAGCCAACCAATCTCAACTGAGCCTGTGTTGTGCACCAATCAGGCCTCTTCCTGGTCTCACACCCCAATCTGGCTTGGTTACAGGGCAGTGCTATGGTGTTACCCATCCCAGCTCCGACCATCGTCGGCCAGATTGTAGCCATTAGTCAAGTTTGCAGATCGCCTTTCTCCGTCGGCAATCCCAGACCTCTATACAAAGCCTCAAGCTCCTACTCAAGCAGGTTACAAGGCACCGCCCCAGCGCCGGTCAGAGTCGTTCTGGCGCCAACTCAACCTGGCCATTACACAAAAAGGCTCAATTAGGAAATTAGCTAAGCTAGAATGCCAACTAGAAATCTAGGATTTGACAATATCAGACTTCTGATAAAAAAAACCTTCTTGATGATGAAATTTGATAAGTACCCTGAGATGATCACAAAGATGATGTATAATGTTGAGGATGCTGATGAGTATTCCTCTCCACTCCTCCCCTTCTTCCATGTACTATCCTCCTCTCCCCTCGTTTCCTGTTCTCCTGTTCTCCTCTCGCTGCCTCCGCTGAGCTGAACCCCGCTATCAGTATGAAGTTCCTCTAAGCCCCAACGAGAGAGATAACCTCCCTATTCCCTTCTGCCTTGAAGTAACCAGTTCCCCCAAAAGGTGTACCTCAAACCTAAAACTCTGACCTAGTCTGCCTCCGCCAGATTCTAAAGATAATGCGCCCCCATACATATCTCCCAGCCCCAGCCCAGGTCAGCTCTCATCATTTGCGTCTACTCCCTAAAGGGCAATCACCTCCCACCTTGTGTTACCCCTGTGGAGTAGCACTCCCTTCCTGACCGACCTACCTACCAACAAGACCATAACCTATCTGGGCGAAGAGAATATAACCACCAACACGGAGATAACTACTAATTGATGAAAAAATGAATAAGAAACTGTGATGATGATGATGATGATGATGATGATGATAAAGATTGAGATTGGTAGATGATGATGGTGATGATGATGACGGAATAAAATTGGCAAGAAATAAGTAAGGAACGTTTGACTTGCGATGCCCTAATGGCACCGGTGTGGAAGATTGACAACTCACTATTGTTGTAATGAAAATAGAAGATGACAATGATTACAATTTTTATGGAGAAGTCCGAATGACGATGAAGAAGATGAGGAAGCGAAATGATGATGACCACCGTCAACAGTGATGGCGACCACCGGCAAAAAAAGATGCAGGTGGCGTATATGACGAGCTTTGATATGTGAAGACAACCAGCGACAATGTTGATGATAAACCATTGCTTCTGACAAAAAAAACTTGCACAGGAAAAAACAACAACAAAAGAACACAAGAATGAAGAAGAGCTCCCTTGATGATGATCTCGCTGACGATCCTGTTGCTGTGATGATGCTCCAAGCTGGTCCAGCGGCCTCCACACTTTGGTTTCATGGGGCTGACTCCACTTTCTTCCACCGACGTCGACTTTCACCAACTCGCTCGAGCGCTCCAGCCTCTATAAGGGCATTGGCTATGGAGTACTTGACGTGGAAAGCACAGGGGAAATGGACAAACAGCGGCTTCCACCACTATTCTCCCTCTTCCACAATGCCTCAGGCCAGCCGCCATGTCAGCCTGTGACGTGGATTGGCCAAGTGCCTCTGGATGCCATGAGTGCGTTAAGCGCTATCGCCAGATCCTTTTATCCCCTCACAGCGTCCTCATGCCAACACGTCCCCACGCGCTAGCTGTCAGCACCATGCCACGCGCATGAAGCCAGCACCACGCCATCCGCCAGTCGCCAGCGCCTCGTTGCTTACCCGTAGCCAGTGCCTCGTTGCTTACCCGTAGCCAGTGCCTCGTCGCTTGTGAGCAACCAGCGCCTCGCCACCTTCGAACCACCAGCGCCCCACTACCAGCACACAACCAGCGCCTCGCCACCGATGACTGACCAGTGCCCCACCAAGCGCACTCTGCCAGCGCCGCACCTCCAGCACGCGTGTTGACGTAAGGATGCTCCTCCATTGCGTGAGCGCTAACGCGCGCCCTGGGTCCTACAGGCCAAGTTGTTGGATGGCTTCGTTCCATTGGTGGGGAGCTGCACCTACTGGAAATCGGGTCCAGCGGCCCTTTACAACATTATACAAGAGCCAAAATTGCTGTTAGTACGGGAGTTACCCGTCTTCACATTCACACCAGATGGGCCCTTGAGCCAAAATTGCTGTTACTATGGGGTTTACCCGTCCTCATATTCACACCAGATGGGCCGCTGAATGAATTGGGATCACAGTCAATTGATCCAAGTGCTGTTCTCTGGACAGGGCCGGCAGCAGGAGGTCTCAGAGTTCATAAATGAGTGACAGATACAACTTTTCCAATGTTTTTCGGAAAGAAACGAATGTTCTTTTGTGGCAGGTACTTGCTTGCTCTCAGTCTGTCAAGGGGAGTTGCAACAGAGGAGTTGCATCAGAGGAAGCCGAGTTTTTTCTTTCTTGGGAAAAGGAGAAAAGAAAGAGAAAAGCACAGGCATACTAAGCTCTGAACGAGATTGTGTTCAGATTCGTTCTTGGCAGACCATAAGTGCGGCCGGAGACAGTCTGGAAGTGCTAGTTAGAGAGTGAGGCTGTAGTGTTGAGGCGGGATCTGAGGGGACGTTATGTCCCCGTTCCTTACTTTTGCCCATTGTTTTTTCTTTTCTTTTCGAGTTCTCCTTTCTTTCTTTTGGTTTACTTGTCTGAGGTCTAGCGGGTCCGTGCATGTGGAAACATGCACGGAATGAGCCAGCTGGAGACAGCCCAGTTTCCTCCCCCATTGCTACTGAATCCCGCTTTCCTTCCATCAAATGGTTCAAAGAAAGGAGAACTTGAAAAGCTTGAAGAACAATTCCGTGGATTTGTTCTTCAAGCTTTTCAAGTTCTCCTTTCTTTGAACCATTTGATGGTCTAAGAGCTTCCTTGCTAACATTAGATGATGCATCCTTCGAGCCTCCACTTTATCCTTCAGATTAATCTTAGGACGCAGCATTCTCTAGGTTGACTTGACCGATAGAGAGTGAAGAGATCATTTGCATAGCCTCCCTCTACCTACCAAGTTTCTCCAAGCCCAGTTGGCAGGGTCCAAGGGTAGATTCTCAATTTGTGTAGTGGGCTTGACAGCAAGCCATTGATCCCTGAGTTGCAGGACCCTTGTTCTGAAAACATGTTGTGGGGGGAACCATTTCACCTCCTCGAGCTGGACCTTATGCAATTTATAATCATGACCTACTGCTTCTTATATCTGTTTCTTTGTACTCATGGATGGTACCATTCCGTCCCTGTCATAATCCCTGTGTAAGAGTTGTACCATTCTGTGTATGATAGGCCTACCTGTGCTAGAAACCCAACAGCGAAGTCCCGAGCCAGCCTGAGATTTGAACCCAAACTCTCCATCATGTAATAGTTGTGCTCAACCATATGTACTACAATTTCGAACAGTACAGATGTGTTGTGTGCCAGACTGGGGAAGTGCATGAGCATTCATCAGAACAACCCATGGACCAAGAACATCAGGCAGACCTCTCATCGCCTAGACCCCAGCATACAACAACCATGGTCTGAACCCCTTGGGTGGGTACAGGTGGTGTCTGTAGTCCTTACCATGTTCCAAACCAAAGGGGGTTCTACAAATTACCGCCAGCCGGTGTCCAGGAGCAGGGCTGCAGAGTTTTGGACCCATAACCTCAAACCACAATGCCCATTTCCGACCGGGTGCTCTACCCACTGAGCTAACAGCCACTTGGAAGTGACAAGGTATTGTGTTCAAATCTACAAGGAAAAGGCAAAAGAATTTCATAAAAGGCGTGAAAACATTGAACTATCTATCGTGTGACAAGTAGGGTAGATAGCGCATTTTCATGCAGGAACAGCAAGTTGAGGCAAGCAATGTAGACGTGATGCATGATTACCCCGACAGCACTAGGATGTTCTGACAGGAGTTGATGTCAGATCATCAGTGGGGTATTTGTCCATCAAACCTCAACGTTGTTTGTTCTTTTTGGCATGGGATGCACCCCACCATGAACCATATCCACATTCACTAGAGAAACTGGTGAGGTTGGAGTCTATCTACACTGTGTGCTCCAATCGATTGTCCTAACTAAGATAGCCTCAAACATCTGTCCTCTTCCACGACTGTTCCTTGCAAAATATGCCCGAAAGATCTTAGTAACTTCAGTACAGTCACAAAAATGAGTTATAATTGCACCGCGGGGCAAGATACAGTTTGCAATCGCACTTCGGGCACCCTACCTGGCCAGAAAGCTGGGTTGTATACATTGGCCGAACTGCAATTGCAAACTGTATCTCAGCCCATACTGCAATTATAACTCGTTTTTGTGACTCCGCGTAGTTTCCCCTATTTGTTTTGGTGTTGTTTGGCCCCAAACATGTGTCACAACTTTGAGATAACCCAGTTCAATGCGTGTCGGTAGGACTCAGCCCCAGATGGGGAAGGCCATCACTCCTCACTCCACAGGATTCAATCCCCTTTTTGGATGAAGGGAACCTAAGGAGAGGAGCCTGACACCAACATGAACCTGAAGTAGCTTTCTGTTCAGGTTTGTTTTTGTTGTGTTTGCTTTGTTTTTTTGTTTCTGTTTAGGTTTCTAAACCGGCCCAGGATCTAGTCGCCAGCCTGGAAGATGACGGTGAGCCAGCGGTGAGAGGGAGATGTGTAATGTCATCCACATCATCAGAAAAGGCCTTTTGTATTGCCAGGGGTCGGGACCCACTAGAGACTTGCCGGCGTTTCAATCACGTGCGGCCTTTCGTGACACATACAGTCCGTGGATGGAGATTGACATCCATGGCCTGCCTGTTTGTGAAACCGTGAAGTTTCGTGGACGCGGCGTCAACCAATCTGCGTTCTAGAAAGGATTACTTCTTCTTTTTTTTTTTTTTAATTCGGATTCCACTGTTCATCCGTTGCATTTTTGCCCATTTTAGAGGTAGGGGGTGATTTTGCAACGTTTCCTCGTTGCTTCCTCGTTGCTCTCAGCCTCCATGAGATCGGGAAAACAGAAACATGACCTTCAGAGGACACAGCCCATTGGCTGACCGAAGAACCCATCCTCAAAAACAGGCGATGAATTCGCTGCCTCCTTGCCCATTGGCTGACAGGAGAGTGCAGAGAATGTTTTGCTTTGGTTAAATCACAGAAAACGAGGTTTTAAAATCTGCAGAAATCGGGAAAACCAGTTTTTTAAGGCGAAAACCAGGACACACACATTGTACAACGCTGCTTGTGGGTCCCGACCCCAGGACACACACAGGCATTTCTTCTAGATTTGAGACTTTTCTTGTTTGCCAGAACTGCTGTCTTGCCAAAAAAAAAAGAAAAAAAGAAAAAAAAAAAACAGAACTGCTCTCTCGCAGTTGTGAATAGTGCAGATCTTCAGTGCCAGACTTCCTGGAGAGGTATGACTGCTGAAAGGAGGGGGCTCTGCAAAAAATCACCCAAATGATTAAGAACTGATAGAGGTCCATCCAGCCGAATCCACAGAGTTTCCAGCCACAGGATAGGCTTGCCTGAGAAATGATCCCTCTTCGTGTGAGCACACGTGCCGATTGATGTGGCTACGCTTCTCAAAACATAAACTGTATGTGATTTTTGAACATTTTTCTTTGACTCCTGGCTACCCTCGGTGTAAATTTTGTATAAGGGGCGCTGTCATACCAAATACCCTTACATGGCGTACTTTTTGCATAAGAGAGAGAGAGAGAGAGAGAGAGAGAGAGAGAGAGAGAGAGAGAGAGAGAGAGAGAGAGAGAGAAGGAGAACGTGCTGGGCGAAAGCGGGGTGGAAACCGAGACAGAGGAATCGGGAAGGCGCTTGGAGGAATAGGGAGTAGGAGAGCAGAAAAGGAAATGGCTTGAAGAGGCGGAGACGAGGGAAGAACTTCGTAAGGAAAACAAAGAAAGTACGAACATGGAGGAGACGGGGTGCGGAGCAGAGGAAGCTTTTGATGTGATGGTCATGCTCACCGGCCTCAACTCCAAAGAAAGTAAATAAATAAATTGAAAAAACTAAATATAGGTGAATCTAGCCATGTTCTAGCAGAAGATTCAATCTCATTTTTGCATGTCTTCATATGGGACGCTAAATTGTTTTGTACATGTCTTCATATGGGACGCTGGGCCCGATTCCCAGCACGTGCTGCTCCCCACGAATAGATTGGAGCATGTCCCAAAAAAAAAAAAAAAAAAAAGAAAGGGATTGGCAATCGGCTCTGACAGAGCACCGGTTGGAAAGATGGGTTGAGCGCTGAGGGCGGGGCGCGGCGCTACCGGGAGCGCTGTTGTGCCGGACCCGCCGGGATGGCGGTCCGTTAGGATGGAGACGAAGAAGGAGGTAGAGATGGAGCTGGAGGGGACAGCGCAGCTCCGACGCAGACTCCACACGCAAGTACTCCAAGATCTGCGAAAGTGAAGAATGACGAAAAACAGACTGCAGCTGGGGTATACCCCCAGCGGACTGACTGGACTGGACTGGACTGGCCTGGTACCGACCGTGGTACCGGGCGGGACTGGACTGGACTGAAACAATATACGGCCTGTGGGGTCAGGCCACGGCCTGGTCCCACAGGCCGAACTGGCAAATAGCCAAATAGGCCCTGGCTGTAGGCCAGGGCAGATGAAGGCCCGCTGCAGCTGTGCTCCGCCCCAGGTTGCGACATCGCACAGGTGGGCCATGGTGACGGCACGCGGCAGCAATGGCGGCCATCTCTTCTGTAAACCAGGCGCTTTGCGCACACGCAGGTGACCGAAGGCGCTTGTCCACGCCACGTCACAAGCTGATGTGGCGTCTGGACTAACTCCCGTTTTTCTTCTTCTGGGAGTTCCACGTTTCACTTCATTGCCGCTGTGTTTTTGCACGTGGCATATGGCCTGAGAGGCGTTGGCTATGTCGACGCCTGTGGAGTACAGTGGAGTCAGCCCTTGGTAAACTGAAGTGCGAGTGCGGTGGCGACTGCAATCATGAGGAAGTAGATGTGTCAGCACAATCAGGGCGCTGCCCATCATCAGCAACGGGGCGTTGATCACCACCAGTACCATCATCAATGGGGCGTAGTTCGACACCATCATCACAGTAATGGTTCGTCATCATCATCAGGGTGCTGCTCATCATCATCATCATCATCAACAGGGCGTGGTTCGACATCATCATCACGGTAATGGTTCGTCATCATCATCAGGGTGCTGCTCGTCATCACCATCATCATCATCATCAGGGTACTGCTCGTCATCAAGGCGTAGGTCTTCACTTCTGTTCGGCACTAGTATCATCATCATTATCAAGGAGTCGTTCATCAGGGGTGTTGCTCGTCACTCATCGTGGTATTACCATCATCAATAGTTCACCATCATAGGGCGCGGTTGGCGAAGTTCGTCATCATAGGGCGCTGCTCATCCCTATCATCATCATCATTAGGTTATCATCAAAGGTGTTCGTCATCAGCACCATCATCATCTTGTTGTCATAACAGGGCGCTGTGCATCATCATCATCATCATTATCATCATCATCATCATCATCATCACTGACATCATCATCATCATCATCATCATCAGCAGCAGCAGCAGCAGCAGCAGCAGCAGTTTGTAATGATAGGGGCTGTTGGTGCTGCTCTTTAGTATGATCAACACCATCATTCTGTCTTCATTCTCATCACTACCATCATCATCATCATTATCATCATCATCATCAGTTTGTCATCATTAGATGTTGCTCTTCAAGGCAATGTTTGCCTTTCACATCAGCAGGTGAGTTGGTTGTCACCATCATCCTCATCATCATCATCTTCAGGGTGTTGTTCATCGTCATCAGCAAAATCCAAAAAAAAAAAAAAAACTCATCTACCTTTTCTCCATCATAATTTTCAGAAATTTCCGATTCTTCCACTCGTATCTTAGGAATCCTATTTCCTAAATTCCTTGTTTTTCTTTTTCTCTACTATTAATTTCTGATTCCCCTTTGGGCGCACTAGTGAATTATTTTTGCACGGGTGGGGGGTTGGGGTTTTAAGGAGGAGAGCTCTACTCTGCAGGGGCTTCACAAGGTGGGGGGTGAAATGCCCTGGAGGGAGTGAGGGCAGATTTTTGGGGGATGCCCTATTCTGGGGCTGGGAGAGATGTATGGGTTGGCATCATATCCCAGCGGAGGCAGATAGAGGTGAGGGGTTGGCTGAGGCATACTTTGGGTGGAACTGGATGCCTTAGTGGAAGTTGGGGGAGGAAGCAGGTATGTCCCAAGTTGGGGCCGATGAGGAGAGCTTGTGATCAAGGCAGTCCTTTTCGGTGGAGGCAGCGGAGGGACAGGGGGAGATGGACAGGGGGGGGGGGGGAATAATGCACAGAAACGTCTGGAATTCTGATTCTCCTCTTAAGCATAAACAAATTATTTCTGGTGGGGTGGTGGGTTGGTTCTGGGGGGGAGAGCTCTACTCTGCAAGGGCTTCACAAGGAGGGAGGTGATTGCCCTGAAGGGAAACGGGGGAAATTTTGGGGGATGCTCTATTCTGGGGCTGGGAGAGATGTATGGGTCGGCATCATATCCCAGCGGTGGCGGACAAGGGGAAGGGGTCGGCAGAGGCATACTTTGGGTGGGCACTGGATGCCTTTGTGGGAGTTGGGGGGGAAACGGGTCTGTCCCAAGTTGGGGCCGATGAGGAGTGTCCATGATCAGGGGCGATCCTTTTTGGTGGAGGCAGCGGTGGGGCAGGGGGACGAGGGGGACGGGGGGAATTTCTATATCCTTTGTTTGTATTTGGTGAGATTTTTCCTGATTTTTTCTGGAGTTTTCAAAACAAGCACCCTTCTTATTCCCGGTAGTTTGAAGAATCTCTCGGAACTCTGAGGGTCTGCTGGTGGTTTGTACGAAGCTGAACTGGAATTAGACGGTTATATTCAGGATCCATGGTTGTTCAATGCCAGAACGACGCTGGCCGGAGCCGGGGTGATGCCCTATAACTTGCCAAAGGTGAGGGCATGAGGCCTTGTAGAGAGATCTGGGGATGCTATGCGAGGGCATCCTAAGGGACAGCTGGGGGTGGCTGACACAGGACGTTACTGGTCGGAGCTGGAGTGAGTCGCGTTGCTCGGTGACCTAGCAGATAGAGGGCGTGAGGCCTGGATGAGTTTGTCAAAGAATAAGTCAGTTTTAGTGAGCTTTGTTATGATCTGTTGGAAATCCCTTGGATTCTCGAGTATTCGGAAAATTGCGGTGGATTTCAGGAGGTGTTTGGCGATCATAAAAAAGATTCGTAGTCTTCTCATCATCTATCCCGAAGTCCAGTAGCTTGTTGACGATCTTGGAGGATACTCTCAAAGTTGAAACCGGGTAAATGGCCTCGGTACCTCAATTGGTTCATAAATTGTTTTGTACGTCTTCATATGGGACGCTGGGCCTGATTCCCAGCACGTGCTGCTCCCCACGAAWARATTGGAGCATGTTTAAAAAAAAAAAAAAAAAAAAAAAAAAAAGGCAATCGGCTCTGACGTGGTGGTTGTCATGACCGTACTGTCTTTTGTGGTATTTGGATGTGCCTGTCATGATGGCGGTCTTCTTGATCTCATTTTGCAAGTGGTGGTGACCGTCTTCTTCATTGGTGTGTATCTTTCTAACAGTGTGTTCTAGCGGAAGATTCATTCTCGTTTTGCAGATTTGGGGAACGATTATTGCGTTGTTGTTTTCGATCATCATATTGCTTAATATGGGGATTTTCACCCTCGTCGCCGTTCGGATCGTCATCGTCGTGATCGAGGTGTTCATCTTCATCGTCAGAATCGTGGTGCTCTGTCACCGAAGCCACTGTGTTCATGGATCGAGGCACGTAGCTGAGCATATCAACGGATCGAAAGACAATAGCGTGGGTTTTTGGAGGGTGTATCTTACCTTGTCCTAGTGGAAGATACATTCTTCTCCGTAGGAAAGCAGTCTGAGTCCTTGTCTTCATGTTGTACGTTGCAGTCACCTCATCGTCATGATCATCGTGCTGCTCAGCGGTCCGGGTGCTGTTTGTATTGGTGGTTGTAATCCCGACCTTGCGCATCCTGGGAGTCTTTTTATTGGCGATGTATCTTCCCATGTCCTAGAGGAAGATTCGTTCTCATTTTGCACATCCAGTGAAGAGTGGTGATATGACTGCCTCGCCATTGGGTCCCTTCGTGGTGGTCGCGATCCCAGCAGTGGTCGCCTCCATAGCACATTATCGTTCCGGTTGTCCTCCTTCGCACAATGTCATTGTATAGTTTTGTCGGTGTGCAGCCCGGTGTGTAACCGAGCAACACACTGGGCAGCATACTGCAGAAGCAAAGGCCGAACATGTCCGAATCAAAACAAGGGGTATGACTAAGTGTGTATTAAGGAGGAAGATAGAAGGTGTGCACGACGAAAGGAACTTTGATTTCGTGGCTTCTAACGGAGCTGAGCATAGGGGAGGAAATTTGAGGAGGAGACATCACGAAAGCGTGAGACGTGAAAGGGAGAGGATAAGGAATGGAAAGATGATAAGAGAAGGGAATATGCTTACCTTAGGGTCCTTCGTTCATTAATCACGTAGGAAAGTGTGACCTTGGGTGAGATCTCAGCCTGCTGCTAGCTGTTGGGGCGCTGCTATTCTTACTCAGGGCCGTGCAACAACTCGCGTGTACGGCGAAGTGCTACAGTAACTTCAAAATGTTGCAACAAGCTAATATCTTTTTTTTTTTTTTTAAGCCATTGTTACTACAGTCCGATTTTCGGGACTGTTATCAGACCGGTTTTCGTTTGGGTTGTTCGTTGTCGATGCCAACGGTACTGCTGTGTTCACGAGATGCTTTGTTGCGGCTTTCTTAGTACCGTTGCACCATTGATGTTCCATTGCTGTTAGTTCCAAGTAGATATTGTGGCGGACACGATTGTTGACTCTCAGTTGTTGGTAACTACTTTAGTGAGGAGATCATGTTTGTAATCAACCGGTGTTGGCTTCGGGTTGCCGATGTTGTGTTCAACAAAGAAGCAATTGCTTCCTCTGCGGATTGCAGTCGGTGCTTCATCTGCGGATTGCAGTCGTTGCTTCCTCTGCGGATTGCAGTCGTGCCTCAACATAAGTCGGTGCCACTTTCCTGCATAAGTTTTTGTTCGTCATCTGGGTAATGGTGGTGGCAACCCTCTCGGCGGTGTGGCTGAGAGAACGTTGAAGGAAAGTGGAGTTGGCTTGTGTCTGATGCAATTGGGCATTTGAGTCCACGGTCCACCTGTGGTGGCACTACCCTACCTCATCATGCATTTGGAAATGGTGGAAAAGGAAATGGATGTACTGCTCAGGAGACATGTTCACATGCGACAAAAAATGGTGTCTGTTGGGCGGTATTCCCCAAGATCAGTCACTTGTAAAAGGATGGTGTTATGTTGCTCAAGTTATGGGAGCGGTGGTAATATTAGACTATCAGTTGTCTGGCAAGGGAGAAACGACAAAAACAATCACTTCGTAAAAAGTAGACATTTCGTAAAAACTGGACTCGATTTAAAAACTTTACGAGTGTTTTTATTTAATTAGTTTTTTTAAGGGTCTCACACAAGACATGCATCGGCCAACATCACAAAATTTTCAAAAAAAAAAGTTTTTCCCCGTCAAGCAACGAAACAAATCCAGCACAAGAAAATGAGAAACGTATTATTCACATTACATCGAGACTTTCGGTTGCTGCATACAAGAAAAACTAATTTTCTCCGTTTCCCGCTCTCCGTCATTTCCCGCCCTCCACCAATTCTCCCCCTCTTCCCTCAGCCATGGCCCCTCACGCTCCGCCATTACGTAATCAATTCACTTGTGCAATTGAGCTAAATGCACAGTCAAATCAATTATGTAACCGCGTCATGAGAGCGGGGGGGGGAGGGGGGGGGACCGAAAAATATATGTTGTACAGCATCTCCAAACAAGAAGAATCACAAAATTCTTATTCAAAATGTGGTAAGAACATAAACGCAAAAAACAAACAAACTAGATAAACAAACATCCTACGACTCCTATCTACTATCCAGAAGGAGAGGACGGGGCAGCGACGGAGGGGGGACGGGGGAGTGCCGCGAGGGGGAGCAGTGGGGGGGGCAGTGCCGGAGAGGGAGGGTATTGGAGGAAGGGGAGGAGCGGCGGAGATGGGAGGAGCGATGGAGGGGGGAGGAGCGGCGGAGGGGGGAGGAGCGGCAGAGGGGGGAGGAGCGGCAAAAGGGGGAGGAGAGGCGGACAACCTCTCACTTTCTGTCGTTCCACCCCCCCGCTCCCCTCTCTGGCGCTTCCCTCTCCGCTGCTCCCCCCTTCCTCGCTGCCCCGTCCTCTCCTTCTATCCCCTTTTTTGCCGCCCCAACATCCCCCTGCTCCCCCTTCTGCGGTTGCCCCCTCCCCTCCTCCCTCCCGTCCCGCTCTCCCCTCCTCCGCTGCTCCCCCCTTTGGCGCTTCCTTCCGTTGCTCCCCCCCCTACCACCACCACCATATGTGATTGATTGATTGATTTATCAGTCCGGCCCGGCTGCCTCCGCGATGAGACTCCGTAATTGATTCGATTTTGAAATGCTGTCGCAGCGGCAACTGGACGGACCACGGCGCTGCTTGACCAACCCGTCTAGTTGCCTTTGTGACTCGATTTCGAAATTGAATCGATTACATAATCGATTCGATTTCGGAATCGCGTTTTAGAGGCAACTGGACGGGCCAGTCAGCTGCTGACTGCCCCGTCCAGTTGCCTCTGAGACGTAATTTTGAAATCAAATCGATTACGTAATCGATTTAATTTCATAATCTCGTCCCGTAGGCGGAGGAAAAAAAAAAAGAAGTCCAAAAACTCTGAAAAAAATATATGTTGTGCAACATCTCCATACTAAAAATAGTTGCATGAGCACCATTACAGACTTCTTATTTAAAACGTGGAACAAAAATAAAAAACGAAAAATAAACCACCTAAATAGGGAGTTTTTATTTTTTGTTTTGTTTTTTTTTCCACGTTTGGAATACGAAGTTTGTGGGGGTGCTCAGACAAATGTTTCTTGTATGGGGA
>BFEA01000252.1:544317-555923 GCA_003427395.1 Chara braunii
TCTCTCTCTCTCTCTCTCTCTCTCTCTCTCTCTCTCTCTCTCTCTATATATATATATATATATATATATATATCTATCTATCTATCTATCTATCTCTGTGTGCGACTTTCAGTTGAAAGCGGGGTTGAACCCGTTTATTTTTCTTATTTCTTTTTTTTTTTTCGTTTTTTTTCCCGTTTTTTTCGTCGGCTTTACATTGACGTTCGGGATGCCTGCGCCCGGTGGTCCCAGCCTCGGCACGGTTCGGCGCAGCGGTCGGTCGAGGCTCGGACTCTATAGCTGGGCCAGGTACTGGTGGTTTAAGTAGTGCCAAACAATCGGTGGCTTCTCGTTTGGAGTGCCTACTGCACTCTTATGGGGGCTGCTCGGTTCGGGATGTCTGTATTGCTAACATCGCTACACCAGCTCCCGAGTTCAACCTGTAAGATTGAATTCGGGAGCTGTCAGAATGTGGCTCCCGAGAGCACTCCCAAACTCACTGCCTGCAAAGTTTTTTTTCCGAGAGACCTTCGCTCCTCCGAGTTTCACCCCAACTTCGGGAGTGGAACAGGCCGCACTGTTTGAAAAGCTGTATCTGTGAGGGTCGTGAACAGGCCACGAGATGGCCACACGGAAATTTCTGCATGCGAGAGAGGGGACGACCGAACTGTATCTCTGAGGGTTGTGCGCAGGCCATGCGACGACCGCACAAGAAGTTTTGCCTGCAAAAAATGGGGGGGGGGAAATGGTACGATGACATACCTGACCGGTCGGACCGACAAGCCGCCCAGTGACAAAGAGATACGACAGGGACTACAAGCTGCCGACCAGGTACATAGGCTGCATCAAAGTTGATTCGATATCTGGCATCTGGACGGGTGGAATACTGCGTGGACTACCGAGGTGGCTACTCGACAAAATTGATGACGACATCACACGTCACACGTTTTTCGAAATTTTGATATAATTAATTTGGATATATTTTTTAGCAAAGAGGTTTTCTACTTCGTGGGTAGGATGGAGTATATATTTGCGAGAGGAAAGAGTCTCGTCACGGCTTGAGCAGAGGAGTAGAAGGGTTGTGATGGACGAGTGTTCTTACGTCCATACTGTGATGTGGTTGATCTGTGAGAAGTAAAACTCCGACTACATTACTTTTGAGTATAACTAGTATTGAACCGAGCGAACGACATTGCAATAGCGCTTTGGAATGCTTGCTCGGTGCCATCGTGAGGGAATGCTTGTTGTGTGAGTACATGCTTGCTGCGCGTCACGAGCGTGCTGCGAAAGCGATCGTGATGAGCAATTTTGGATTTCGGATTTCCAATTGCTAATTTTTTAATCTTATTTAGTATTTCTTCTTCTTTTTGCTTACTCGTGAATAACTTCTATGATTATTGATGACTATTGAGCACTGCCTTTACCATTGATCCGAACCGGTGCAAGCGCGTTGGCTCCATTGACGAGGAAGAAGTCGAGCGGCGGATCGTTGGGCATACCTTTGTACCTGGACGAAGTTGCAAACTGCGGAGCAGATTCTTTCGCTACTAAGGCGCATGTACGCGTGTGGCAGGGGCAGGGGCAGAGGGAGGTGGTCAGGGTGTAATCGCTACTGGATGGAGGCACTAGCCGGGATGCAGACTCCTCCAGGAAACGCGACCACGCCTACCAACCCACAAGTACCCGCGCAAACAATGCAAATGATGACGGTGACGGTCGATTCTCAAGCAAGCATGCAGCTACCAACGACACAGGCGAGCTATTACCCTCCGGGGTATGGATGGCAGCCACCACCGCCACCTAGTTGGAACTACGGACAACGGCAACCAAGTGTGAATTCATTCCCGGGACCAGGACAACGAGCCTGGTTCATGAGGGAACTGAGTGGAGCAGGATCGTCGAAAGGAGGAGGGCGAAAAGGAAAAGGAAAAGAGAGTAGCGAGGACAGCGAAGCGAGGATCAAGGCTTGGACTGCGAGCACCTTCGGTGGATCTCTGAAAAAAATTGCGGACAAATTGGAAGATGTGGATCGGAAAGCATCTATAGCGCTCGAAGTGAAAGGGAAGAAAAAATGTCAAGGATGAACAATGTGAAGATGGTGGGAGCAACGAGAAGCGGAAGAGAGATTTCGGTTCTCCCGCAATTGCTAAATCAAGGTCGAAGTCCAAATCAAGAAGTGTCGGAGGTGAGGTGAAAATCCGCCTGTTGCGAATAAACATCTCAAATGACGAAGACAGTAGGGGCAAGGAAAAAATAAGGGAGAATTCACATACGGAGATCGAAGTCGCTGGGAATGCAGCAGAGGAAGCGAAGCTTGACGAAATCAAGGACATGCTACAAACTTTGATGAAGGGGATCGGCACTTCGAAGTGTACCTCGAGGAAGAGTGACACTACCGAAGTAGCGAATATGGATCAGAACGCCTACAAGGAGTCAACTGACGAGGAGGATCGGTGACGAGAGGAAGGGAAGACGATGGACACGCAAAACGAAGTAGTGGAATACATGAGGTGCACGCTGGACTACTATATGGCTAAAAACTATAATGAAATCAAGGCGTTGTGCAAGAATCGGGACGTGAAATGCGACAGGAAGGACAGAGGAGTTTGGGAGTTAGCCAAGCAGGACACGGACCGGTTTACTAAACTGGTGAACAACTTGAATACGGAGGATGAATGTGAAGAGTCGACGGATGATGAGAAAGGCAATGCGGCCAATAGGGAGGAATCCGAGGAGGAAGATGAGGGCAACGTCTCGAGGAATTAAGCATCTCCAAGCGCAGCATGTTGCGCCCCCTACGGAAATTGAGTCTTTGGCTCAAAGAGCCATGCAATAATGATAGGATACTGATCCGCGATATGGAAGGGTTATTCCGAGCGTCTGTGATTGTTGCCTGTCTCTCGGGGTTTTTGAGTTGGGGACGGACTTTCGTGAAGTACTGGCGTAATATGATCGATAGCGAGCTACAGAAACTCTGTAGTGCAGAGTCATGCGTCTATGTACTCATCTCACCTTTCTTTAAGCAGACGTACGTAGGACGGACCGGCGCTGCCTGCGTGAACGATGGATGGAGCACAAACTGGGCGCTAAGAAGCGATCCGTATGTAAGGTGCATAAATGGCTTAGGAATAAGGACACTTCATCCTATACCCCGATTCCATTATGGTTTGGTGGGAAGTTTGATCTCCTACTAAGGGAGAAGATGGTGATTGAGAGTGAGAACCCGTGATTGAATATGAAACGGCAGAATAACAGGAAGCGACCGAGACGTTCGAGAAGGAAAAATGCAACAAGCAATTGGTTAACAAATCCGGTGAATGCTCCTCTAATTTTTCGAGCGAATGGGAGGGAACCAACGATGAATCTAATGACGATCCTTAATCAAGAAAAGGGAATATCTAGACCCCTTGTCATTGTGAACGATCCGGGGAATAGATGGGCAAATGGGTGGAGGATCATCTCGTTGGTATATGGGGATAGAAAATCGGAGTGGGGGAAGATCGGATGTTGTTAAAAGATGCAAAGACAACACGGATGAGACATTTCAATTTGGATGCAACAAATAAGGTAAAGAACTTGAATGGGATCGAAACAATCAACAAAGAACTAAAACGGACTGGGAACGATAGTTCAGTTTTTCTCAGAACTTATGACATCAAAGAAATGTTTACAATGATACCACATGATGAGGTATTGAGAGCAGTGGAGTGGATATTTCATGAGCAGAAGGAAAAAAGACGACACTGGGCCATGATAAAAATCAGAGGGAAGGGAGCAAAAATTGGGAAGGTTGTTGGGGAAGGAGGATGGAAATCTGTTCGGTTCTCAGACCTCAGGACCCTAACCAGGTTTTTGCTCGACAACTGTTTTCTCAGATCATTGGACGGAACCTTGCAACATATACAAGGGATATCAATGAGGGGGTATGCAAACCCCTTTCTTGCTTGCCTTGTATGCATGAGGGGGGAGCATAGCTTCCTGGAAATGCTGGGATCACAAAAGAAGATGATAATAGGCCAAAGATTCAACGATGATTTGATGCTTGTTACGTGGTATAGGAACTGTGACCCTGAAGCCCGTCAGCAAGCGGAGAACAAACTGGATGGAATCAAGAACTGTTATCACAAAGACGTGATTTTGGAAAGGACTGACGGAGGTAACAATATTGCTGATTTTCTAGAAACAAAACTCATCGTGACAGAAAATCATGTGGAGGTCCTTCACTGCGGCTACCTTCTACGGTTCCAGTTGCAACCCCTTGTCCGTAACCACGTGCCCGAGAAAGGAAATCTTTGTGAGAACAAAAACTGGCATTTCTCGAGGGTCACCTTATATCGACCATCCTTCAGTGCGTGCAGCGTTCATTCAATGTGTTGCACGTGCCCTTTGTAGGAACTCGAATACACAAGGATATCATCCATGTATACAATCACACAATAAGTAATAATACTCTGCGCCAGCTTCGTTTTTCGCACGAAGTTCTGAAAAGTCATGTTCATCGCGCGCTGAAACGTGGTTGGGGCATTGCAAATCCCCATCGGGTATCGAACTCATTGCCAAGTCCCTTCGAAAAGAACGAAGGCCATCTTGAGGTGATCTTCCTTTCGAACTAGGAGATGGTGGAACCCATGACGAACATCAAACTTACTGAAAAATCGAGCACCACCAAAGCATCAAATAATTCATCAATCCGGGGGAGGGGGTATACGTCCCTAATCGTAATATCATTCAACTTCCGATAATCAATGCATATATGAATCCCTCCCGCCTTTTTCGGTACAATCACCACAGGGAAGGACCACGGTCCTATGGCGGGTTCGATCCACCCATTAGCTTCAAACTCCTTCACCCTCTCGAACGCAGCTCACCGTTGCGTCGGAGAGTATCGATAGGGGGCGCAGCTAATTGACGGATGATCCACTGTGAGGATCACGCGTTCGATCACACTTGACAACCCAATATCACAATCATGCACACTCAACACCTCTGCATATTCATGCAATACATCAATAAAAGACTGGCGAATTTCACGAGGAACATGACCAGGTAAGGTGATCTTTGATCGTTCGAAAAGATCCAGCCGTACGTTGGTTTGCCCTAGTTCTATCGGTGGTCTCCCTTCTACGCTGGAGAACATGGAGCTGCTGGTGCGGACCGAAAAAACTGTAGCAAGCATTTGTGATTCGACCAGGCTTATCATTTCAGTTTCCTTGATTTCGGCATCGGTCTCGACATCTGTAGCGCTGGCGGCTATTCCCTGCCCAGTCAGCTTAGTCATTTTCTGCATTAGATTCGGAACATCATTGATCGGAGCTTCGGCCTCCTGCCTAATTAGTGCGATCACAGCGTTTTGCTTGAGCAGGGGCTTGGGTGAGGAAACTGAAAAATCCAAGTACTGATCCATTTGTTGATATATCTTTTGTAAGGAAAAAACGCCCTCGTACAAGGTTCGAGGGGGTTCCAAGAGGTCAGCCATATCCGAAACTTGCAAGATAGGTTCTCTTAGAAAAGATGTTACTGAAATTTGAGTTTTTGTTAGTGCACAAAAGGATAAAAGCGACGCAGGGTCTGTCTGGCTATCTTCTGTATCCAGATCAAATGTCCTAGTAGCAGTCGGATTTATCCGGAACTCTTCTTTAGTCTCGTGACCGAACAACTCGACTAACGAACTCCATTCCTTTTCAGTAGGCATGCAACCTAGTAGTCCGTCATAGTCTCACTGATCATACTCGTCATCCTGGGACAGGTGTCGGTCCTCGTCACTGCTTTCAGACGACTCTTCTGGGCTCAGGACTTGTATCATTCCAATTCGGGGGAGGTCGGGGGTCTTTCTTGGTAATGGAGTGGAGACTCGTAGCGGAGTTGTTTGAGGCTTTCCTCCAGTATGTGTAAGGACGAGTTGCTTGGAGTTGAAGTGTACTCGTGCATCCACAACCATAGCCCAAGGCAACCCCAATAGTACCGAGTATGACTGTATATCGATTACTAATGCGTTGACCAGGACATGTACTCGTCCTACCTTAACGGCTACGTTTTCAATAATCTAGACTATGTTCATCCTTTCTTCGTCTTCAGAGGCGTAATTGTCCCGTCTTGGTAAGGGAAGGATCGAATTCAATCGTCCAGTTTTTTTAACGGTATCCAGAAATATCGCTACCTCAGACGATCCTGTATCAACCGGGGCATTGAACGGTTTTCCCCATACCTCACAATCGCACTCTGCACTTTTCCACAGAACAGATCGAACTAGAACAAAGTGGTCTTTCTCTACGTATAAAATGGTGGCGACCCTAGCTTTCTCGAGTGCGTTGGGCATGGTGGATATCGGTTCCAATAGAGGAGGGTCTACTTCTGCCTCATCGTCCTTCTTTTTCTTTAGCATCTTCTGGGCGCGTTGATACGTAAAGCTTTCTGATTTTTCTGGCATTGCCGAAGAAGTTTGTCGTTCGCAGCCTCCGATGTGGTCAGTAGATGTCTCACAGGGACAGGGACTCGGATATCCAAGTGTTTG
Source organism: Chara braunii (assembly GCA_003427395.1). NCBI lineage: Eukaryota > Viridiplantae > Streptophyta > Charophyceae > Charales > Characeae > Chara > Chara braunii. Next base: position 550,808 of record BFEA01000252.1, read on the forward strand.
AGCGTCTGAAGCACATCGATCTCCCCTGTTCGAAACTGAGGACGAGGCTCTAATCCTCGCTCCACCCATTCGGATTCATCATTTCCAGGTCGGATTGCTCCGATTAGTCCTGCTAGTTGGAGGTACTATGTAGGATCAACAACATCAGCCGCTTCAGAAGATGATCCTGAAGTGGACGCGATGGGTTCAGCCGATGGCTCTGCAAGGGGAGGGTCAAATTCCCTTTCTCTTGCGGCTTCTAATAGTGCGGCTACCCGTCCCTGATTCAAGGCTATAGGCGCAGCTGCCAGCGGGGGCTGGTTACGCCTTGGCAGGGGGCAGTCGCGTGCAAAGTGTCCGGATTGCTTACAGTTGTACCATTCGACTCTTCCTGCTGGATTAACCACCTAATTATGAGTTGTAAGTGTCTGGCCAGGGGCAGAAAGGGCAGCCAACATGGGATACGAAGGAGGAGCGGGACGTGGAGAAATCGAGTTAGTTTTTATCAGTTTCGTCATGATCTGTTCCAATTGATCCATCTGAAAAGTCTGCATCTATATCAAATTGTTCTTCTACTCAGATTGTTTAGTTGTGGCGGTATGAATCATCTGGGCTAGATGCAGGTTAGTGATGGGTACTAGGGGGCAGCCTGGGGCATGACGGTGTTCCCAGGCACCATCTTAGGAGGGAGAGGAGAGACGGAAGACAGGTGATGAGGGGAGGGATCCAGCGAAGGTCCGTCCTGATAGTCGTGATCAGGGCGAGGGTAGAATCGCCCCATTGCTCGGAGCCACGATCGCCACTTAACAGCGATATCCTGTATCGTATCCGAGATTTCTTTGTCCCCCTGATCTATGTATTTGCTCGTATCCATCAAGTCAAGTTCAAGTGCTTTAGCGATGATGACTAGTAGTTGGTTTGTTTTAGGGGGAACCTTCTTTTGTAGCTTTACTTTTAGCACTGGGTTACGGAGATGATCGATGAACAAATTTCGAGCAGCGTTTTCTTCTCGCCCCAATTTGTCTAGAGCGGTTTGAAATCGGTCCACGAAATCGGGTAGTAACTCTCCGGGTTCTTGCGGTCGAGTTTTCAATACGAACCATAACTTCGTTGAATCGCGCTAGGAACGCTCTTTTGAAGGTATCCCAGACCAATCATGAGTGGTGTTTCGGAGAAGCAGGGTGATGACGCGAGGGAGATCCTCTGCGCCATATCCCTGAGTTTGTACTGCCTCAAGCCATGCCTCGAGATGGGAATGATTAGGGTAAAGTGGGAAGGTGGCGGGGATGCTCACCATCACCCGAGGAGGTGCTCCATTAGCATCAGCCATGGGCATCTCTGGTTGAGTTTCGGCAGACCTTTGTCGGGTAACCGGAGGACTTAGCCGATTAGATAGGTTGACTGGTCTTCCTCTCGCCAACTCGTCTTACTAATGTCAGAACCGACACGTGTCGGCTCCGATACCAACCTCACGCTCTGCGCTACCTTCCGGTCGGAGCGTTGCGGTTTGCGGAAGGGGCCCGGTAAAGGCAGTGATGATGGGGTGTGCCAAGGATTTTTGGAAAATTGAGTACGGGGACACAGACGAAACTGAAATCCCCCGTGTTGGTCCGACTGTAGTAAGAAGAAGATCCGTCACTGCGCGGGTTTTAAGGGAGAAAAAGGCGCGCGCGGGACTCGCAGCTATGGAAAATTCAATCCAAAAAGTATCGCAGGACTTCCCAATGAGCCGTTGCCCTTCGTTTCGCGTGAAAGGGGGCGGGTACACATGTGGTATCTCGTTTTCGGATAAGGTCGCGTCGGCGCTCGCTACACAACTCCGAGTCCGACGTGGAGGGCCTCAACCGAGTGGCCTTTTCCTTATGTTCGTCCTCGCCGCGTGTGCGATAGTGAAACCCCTTGGTCTGATAACGCTCGAGGCGACGTCAATAGTTGCACAGAGTGTTAGGCCAATGAGGCTCCACTGCCGCCCATGGGACAACGATCAGTTCGTTAAACGACAATAACAACGAATATGGCGGAAAGTGTGTATCAATGATAACAAAACCCGCACCAACGAATCCAGAGCACCGAGTTTCGGGAGGAAAGTAGTAACGCCCTCCGATCTTGGCGACGGCTTCTCAAACGTCCCACTCACATACACGTGTCATTTTCTTGTTGTACGGGAAGGGGCGCGGCGGGGGCACGGGAAGTTGGCGCCCGGTTGGGTTGGGGCCGTCAGTCCACATGGCAACAAGGTTAAGCACAGATCTTAACCATACATCATTCGTCTGTCAATACAAGCAACCCAATCATTCAGTCGCTCAGCCAATCAATCATGCTACAACAAAACCTTCAATCACGGCTTACTTCATGCACATACCGAAGCGAGAGAAACAAGGTTAACATAATTCATCCATTATGACATGTCGCTGTCAGTGCGAATACCCTTACAAGGGTATCCGCCCTGGTTTTTGCAAGCGACAGAAAATAAGGTTAAAAGTTTAAGTATTTTGTGTGAGGCGCGGCTGCGTCAGTGGTTTATGTTGACTAAATGGTTGACTAGAGTAAAGAGTGTGTGGGCGCGCAGGCTCAAGGCGCGCATGATTTTATTTATTGATGACTGAAGAGCCGGCGTGATCACCGGTCAAATTTATACAAATTTATTTATTTTTGATTTAAATTAGATTAAAACGATTTTTGCCTTTTGATTGATGCACTTGCTTGTGACTTGTGCTATGTGCGGAAAACGGCATCGACAATGACATGGGTCGGCATGGCAGCGAGGTGGGAGTGATGGTAGGACCGCGTGAACGAGCGACCGCACGGTGGACGCGAAAGACTAACTGTCGTAGGGTAGCTAGTCGGGATCATGGCGGTAGTAGTAGTCCTCCTTTCCCTTCTCCCCTCTCACTGTGCGGTTTGATCTTTAAATTTTTTGTGCCTATTTTTAGTACTTTACTTTTGTTTTTGTGCTATCCCTTTTATTTTTGGGCGCGACCCCGGAACCGATAGTAGATGCGGGTCGAGGAGTTCAATGTGCATGCGAACGGATAGGTGATTGACCCGCGAGGCGGAAGAAACCGAATGGCAGGGATTGCCGCGGCGAACCCTCCGCCAACTACAGTCTGTAGTAGAAGGGAGCGTGAGCATGGATATTGGGCCTTATAAAAGGCTGATATGAGCCTGGGCGACAGACGGGGCAACAGGGCAGGGCCGCGGTGTGGCTCAGTCTCGCTTGGAACCCTCCCCCACTTTGGTTTTCGAGGTCCCCAATTGTCCCTTGCTATTTCCACCAAGGCCTGTGTTGGGGCATGCTGCACTTTGGACCATGCTAAGGGTCTGCAGCAGGCGGCGCCACTGGTATTGCGGCCGTCGACTGTGTGGGGTCTGCCCATTTGGGGCTTGAGGCGGTAGAGGACTCCACTAGAGCAGAGCGGGGGAGGGTCGGCGTAGCGAAGCTCAACAGCGATACTGCCGCGAGATTTGGTTGCCGGACTCGGACGTAGGGGCGAAGGACTCAGAACCGCCTGGCGGACGATGCCCTTCGTAGTCTTCTATCAGAAGAGGGAATCGTCGGGCAAGCCGTGGCGCTGGGCGCTGTCGGACACGGGAGGCTGAGGACGAGAGCGACGGGGTGGTGAAAAACGGCGGAAGAATCTGGCTTGGAAAAGCATGCCGGATACATGCGATGCAGAGTAATAACAGACACTCTAGCTGGGCAGCAAGGTAAGGAGCGACGGGCGAAGTGACCAGGACGGATAGGCGATAGGGCCCGGCTGCTACGTTTTACCAGGCGCAGAGCTAGCAGCAGCGGGGCGAACGGCAAACACAAAAGGATAAAGAAGAGAATGAATTCGGGCTCGAAAGTGCGTCGGGTGCATGCATGACAAGAAAGCGGGGATGGCAACGAAAGTGAAGTGGAGGTAGGGGTTGGAGTCTTCTATCACGCCCGATTCTTGACGAAATCGGGCAGGGAAAAATACGAGTCAGAGGGTGTTGGGCGGGGCGACCGCGATGGCGAACTTCGAAAGACCAACAAGCTAGTAGATCATAAGGTTAGTAGAAAAGCTCGTGCGTGGAGATGGCGGAGGAGGAAAGTGAGAGGCGATGACAAAGAATAAATTATTGGCCCGATCCTTGACGGAATCGGGCGGAGTAAGAATCAGATTCGAGATTTTTGGGATGGGCGAATCCAAAATTAAAGTTAGTTCTAGCTAAAAGTTAGTGGGTTAGGCGCGGCTAAGAAAAGGAGTGCGTGGAGTGATGGCGGAGAGCAACGAAGAGGAAGGGTGAAAATGTGATAAATCGGTCATTCCTTGACCATTTTTGACGAACCAAGATTCGTTTCGGGGGTTTTAAGCCGGGGCGAGCATGATTGCGAAGTCAGATTAGGGAGGGAGTAAGTGGAATTGGAGTTAGTAAGAAGTAGAGGTGCGTGAAGAGAGGAGATGGCGAAAGTACTAGGAGGTGGGGATTTTAATCGATCTCCGATAAAATCAGACGGGATAAAAGCCTAAACTAAGGTTTTGAGACTGGCGAGCACACTAGTGAAGGTAGATCGGACGTTGGAGTAGCGAATCCGGCAGGGCAAGACGCGAGAGCGGCCTGTGAAACACCCGCGGACACGTACGCGGCGCCGCTCTCGGATGGCGGCCGCATATATGGCCGTGTCCGCTGCCGTCCTGGTCCGCGCCGCAGACCCAATTTTACCAGAATTTTTTTGAATTAAATAAAAAGTAAAAATAAAATAAAATAATGGGGTTGTAGAGAATTTTAAGCCCTACAACCCCATATTTTGTTTTTTGGAATCCGACTTTGTTTAGGATTTTTAAAAAATCAAAAACTGAATTCGATTTAAAAAAAATTAAAAATATATATATAAAGAAAAGCAGAATTTTTTTTTTGTCATTTTTTATCATGAGATATATGGTCCCTGAGTTGACCTGTATTTTTTTTAGAAATGAATTTTTGTTTTTTGCAGGGGTATGAGGTGTTTTAAAAAAAAAGCAGATGTAGAATTTCAAAATAAATAAACAAAAAAGGGGTTTGATTGATTGATTGATTGATTGTGAGTGAGTGAGTGAGTATGTGTGTGTGTGTGTGTGTGTGTATGTGTGTGTGTGTGTGTGTGTGTGTGTGTGTGTGTGTGTGTGTG
>BFEA01000252.1:557183-658684 GCA_003427395.1 Chara braunii
AGAGAGAGAGAGAGAGAGAGAGAGAGAGAGAGAGAGAGAGAGAGAGAGAGAGAGAGAGAGAGAGAGAGAGAGAGAGAGAGAGGGGAACATGAGAAAAGGAGAAGGATGAGATTGGGAGAAGAAGCGGAGGAATGGAATACCGATGAGAGAAGGGAATGAACTCCTCCGTATATTTGCGGAATATTCATTCCCGGAATATTCATTCTGATTTTGCCCACTCAGTCGAAAGGAGGGTAGCGGGGAAGCAAGGCAGCGGGGTTGGAGCACTTACCTCGTGCTGCATGCGGCCACGTACCAGCGGAAGACTCATACGGTTTTGTTTGCTTCTAGGAGTAGCGTGAAGCCGGCCGCGCCAGGGGATACATACCTATTGCCCGGAGCATTCGAACGAGAGGAGAGTCTTCGAAGGGATGGACGGGGACATGGTGGAGAGATATGTACCTGGTGAGGCAGAGCAGCAAGGGGGGGGGCAACAGACAAAAAAAAGAGAGGGACTGAGTGATCAACCAGCACCTTGCTGATGGCCTTGATCTTCGGGAAGGGAGTCCACCTGCAGTATAAGGAACCAGACCCTGTAGCTGCCTGTACGTTCAAGAGCTAACTGGCGGCTGTGCTTGTTGCGGACTGCTGACTGTAGGAGGTACGATCGTTGAGCCTGAAGAGTTCGCTGGCCACCGTGTATCTTGGTTGTTGCAGTATCGGTTACTGCTCTGTTGCTATACATTTTTGTTATCCGCTTCAGCTGTGCTTCTGCTGCAGCACTTGTCGGACTTCCAAGGGATTACTATTGTTGTGGAATGATGCGAAAAGTAGACTGTATTTCCCCTGGCAACAAGCAAAGCTGGGTTTTTCTTGGGAACTGCTAGCTACCGGTGGTAGCCGCAGAATGTTGCAAGCTGTTGCTGGGTGCCGTTGACCGCTACAGGTTGCCTCAGACTGCTGTGTAGCAGCGATTGGTCTAAGAAGAGGTGCAGGGGCTTAGAGAAGTGGTCAGACTGTGAAAGGGGGTTGTTGCGGCATTCCGGAAGGTCGTTAGGGAGTTAACTTCAACAATTTGACTTCAAAGTTTGACCAAGCTGCTACGGTTTGGCCATCATTGCGGGGCCCTCAGGCGCTGGAGATTTGAAGACCCTCTCTCGCGAGTCTGAGCGCACCATCCGTGGATCTGAGAGACTCAATTTTTTTTCTTTTATCCTTCTTACTCTAAGTCTAGTCTATTGGTTATGAGAGGAAGGCGGCAGGCGGGATTGCAACTCGTAGGACCGCAGCAAGACTCTGTGGGGAGTCCACCCACCAATTGTCGGAGCTCTGCCGGAACTTAGGAGAAGTTCTGGAGGCAGGGAACTGAAAGGTAAAGGTTTCGTTTTTCTTCTATAGACCCAGTTATAACCTTTACCTGTATTCCTTGACATGTTTGGCTAAGTTTACTGAGTGCATCCCTACTTTGAATTTCAGTTTGACTTTCAGGATACAAGCCGGTCTAAATAAAGGAATGTATGCTCAATGTCAGTTTCAGTTTCATTGTTTGCATGAAAACAAATTGTAAAAGGAGATTGCATATGGAGGAAGGTTGGGAGGAAAGTAACATTGCATGAGGTTTGATTGGGACATTTAAGGCTGGGAAGTCCCCATAAGTTTGGGGAGACCCAGTGTTATGGAATTGCTTTGAGAATCATACCATTCTATAAGTTTAGGTGGTCTGGTTGCTCTGACTTGCGAGGGCTAATTATGCTTGACTTTTTCAGGGGCCAAGTGCATTCTGTAAGTTCAGGTGCCTTGGTTGCCTTGTTTATTTTGGGGTTTCCTTTGTTTGTTTGGTTCTGAACGAGGAGGTCTGAGCCATTCTATAAGTTTAGGTGGCTCAGCCTCTTCCTGCTTTTATTCTGAAGGGGTAAATTTGACAGAGGGCAGACCATTCTATAAGTTTAGGTGGTCTAGCCCAATGTCTCGCACAAGTCGAATCAGAGAGGAATGAATCAGGCATAGAGTCAACCTATTCTGTAAGTTTAGGTGATCTGACTCAAAGCCTCGCACATCCTGGAACCCAAAGGTTATAATTTGGCTATACTTTATTACTATCTTATTTAAGAACAGGCTAGTCAGACAGAGTCCCATAAGTTTGGGTGGCCTGGCTATAGCCTATCATAATATGAAGAGAGTATAACTAAGAGTAGAACTGAAGGTAACTTGGGCCGGCTGAGCATTGTTTCTAAGACGAATGGATCAGTCATACGCCCGCTTTGAAGATTAAGTTCAGAGAGATATACACAACCTGGCTATTAAACAAGTTCAGGGCGACTAGAATGGCCTAGTCATATGCCCAAAGAAGAGAGAAGTAGTTGTGCCCTCTGTTTTGTGTATACTCGATGGCTAAGTTAGGCATGTCTCATAAGTTTGGGTGACCTGGCCTTATGCCTTATGTAAGCTGGGTATGAATGGACAACTCATGAAAGACTACAAATTATTGTTTGATAAGGTTGACTTGGGCTGGCGAGAGTACTTACTTTTGTGGTTTGGCCTTGCATGTGGCTGAGTGAGATCGCTACTTAGTCCGAGTTTCAGTTGACAGGTAGTTACTTTAGAGACTCGTCACGTGCTAGAGCGATAGGAGTTAGTTCAATTTCTGCATTTTCTGAGCTAACTTTATTTAACTTAGACAAATTCTCGCATTTTATGGGATCTTTTGTTATACTTGACTTTGTATAAATTTTGGTAAACTACTTTCTCTACGGGAAGTGCTGCCGAAATTTCTGCAAATCCAAGGAGTTAGTCAACTTTTTGACTTTTCAAAGTTTAACTTGTCTAAATTTTATATGGCTTAGTAAAAATCTGGGAAGTTTCATTTTCTAAAGGGAGTGCTGCCCAAATTTTTGCTAATTCAGGGAGTTATACAAAAATTGACTTTGAAAAGTTGAAAACTATTCTTGTTTTGATATTTGGGCTGATATAAATTCTGGAAAGGTACTTTTCCTGCGGGAAGCGCTGCCGAAATTTTCTTAGTTTAAAGGAGATAGACTATATTTTGACAGGTGGCGACTCCGGCGATCCACCCTGAATAGGGGAGATTCTGCCATTGGTCTACCTTTGTTGTGGGTACTGGCTTAGAGGTAGATTCATGCTTAGTTAAGTAAAACGATTTTGGTGAGATCGTGGAGTGAAGATTATTATCCATTGACTTATAGATCTCGCCTGGGGGTTGGCCTGTCTTGTGTTACAGGTCCTCTTGATCGTTCCGATTCAAGACCAGGATTAGATTCAGCTTGATCCTAAAAGGATCATCTTCTGTTATCACTGATAACATGTCGGTTGTCGATTCGTCGGCTTACGAATCAACTCCAATCCACTCTTGTCACTCAACCTAAAGGTTTTAGCCATGTGGTTTGAAATGTTTCATTGTGTTTTTACCCGGATTTTATTGAATGACCATTTAACAAAGGTACTGAGTATTTTATTGTTGGAAGGGTACGCTAAGGTTGAGGTTTCTATGGTTAAAACGAGGGGTGTGAGTGCAGAGAATGGTTGAAGTTGACCCCGTGCAGTGCGTGGACTTTTGTTGGATCTTTGATGTGATTGCAGGTATGTTTATGGTTCAGACTTTGGATATGGTTGTCTGTGATCACATATATATGGCTGAGAGGAGTCTCACTGTGACTGTGAAAAGTGATCGTCATATATTAATGACCCTTATATATATACATATATATATATATATGGCTTGAATGTTCGCGCGGTTTATTGTGGTCGTGCACAGGGGTTAAACATATTATGCGTTGATAGAAGAAGGAAAACCTCCTTATTTGTTGTATATTTTTTAAGAGTTTTCTTAGTCGGGCGTTGATCCTGTGCCGGGACTCGAGGTCCTTGTCCATGACATCCCAAGCCCTAGACTCTGCATGGAAGGAATCTTCCCCCGCGTAGAGCCTATTTGCCCTGCCTGCCGAGACACTCAGGCCAAAGGCCGGAGGTCTCGTGGCGGCCGCACGGCTATTCCTTCAGCCGTGCAATATCGTGAGGGATTATACCATCACGATACTTCGAGTCTAACACTTGAGTGTCATAAGCGGTACTCGGATCCACGAGGGACCGCTTGATTATGGGCACTACATAGTACGCCATCATTGCGACTGTTTGCGCACGCGTGCATTGCGAGTCGATATGAGTAGGTCTTGCGTCCGCACGGTTTTATACTAAGACTCGCGCGCGACGCCTGTCCGATTTCCGCATCAGAAAGTGATCGGACGCGACTACCAAGGGACTCGGAGTGTTGTCGCGTTATTTGATGTGTCTGTGTGTGTGTTTTATTTTTGTGTTCGTAGTGTGGTGTATGCGTGGTGAGTGGGGTACGTCCTAGTCGACCGACATTGAGCCGCGCTTGGGACCTCAGCCCCCCAAGAAGTCGGTTCGCGTGCGGTTTCGATAGAGGCGTATTACCGCGCGTGCCCCCTATGCTATGGTGAACAAAAAATGCCCTCGGCTGGTCCACATCTGCGATTGCAACTAATTAGCTTTCGTACTGTGGACTGGTAGTTCAGCGAGGATACGTCCACCGAAGGGAGGTGACAACTCCCATAAGGTGGAGGTAAGTCGTGCCTCACGTAGGCCCTATCCCGTCGTAGGGGCTCGCGGGAGGTATGGCTGGCGCACTTGACCGGAGTGGCTTGCGGAAGCTCCATGTATATTCGCGACTAGGATTTAAACCAACTCCTGCGTGATGTGGCCGGGAGGCTCCCGCGCTGCCTTGTGCGGTGCCGGACCGATGCGCTCGACATCGCGACTGGAAAAGGGAGAGTAGGGACACAGACTAAAAGAGAGAAATGCGTAGAAAGCAATCACAGAGTGCAAGGTGATCTTGCCCAGAGATGTCCCGACTTATAAGCCAAGCGATCAAAACTCACATTCAGAGATACAAAATTTGAAGCAGAAAGGAAAGAAAGCACTTCGGCCATAAAATTCCACCATGGCCCCGGRCCATGCMCTCACTCACTTCCGACTCGAACGTCTCACTTGCACTGACGATCTCGACCGTCACGTGCCAATCCACCATAGCGATCGTCACCCCGCCGAGTTAGCCTCTGCACGGCCCTACTCGGATCCCAAAGTCCATCGGGCGATCCAGCATGCCGCGCGCCAAGACTACAACCAGCTTGTCGGGACTTTTCGACTCGCACTTTCCTTCATACCATCTAGCCACGACTTTCCGGAAGCGGGCTGATGAGTTGAAAAAAAGATTTTCGGGAGCGCTTGCGAAATTTATAGCTGCGGAAAGAAGGATAGTTGCTAGGAAGGGTTAGGACTAAAACAAGGAGAAGTAGGAGAAGACTCAGGGATTGCCCGTCGAAAGCCATGTCGATCCTTTGGATCCCAGTTGCAACCAATCAAAATCGTCGTGTATCAGGAATTTCCCTCTTACACGGCTTGTCTCTTTGGCTAGAGGGAGTGATAGGGGGTCGACCTGGTGTTTCAGTGCGGGAGTTTAAAGCGGGAAGAAGAAGAGTGTGAAGAATAGCGCGAAACAAAACCAAGATTCAGACGATTAAGAAGGAGAGAAAAGGCGCGCAAGGCAAAGGGGAGATGGAAAACGGTTACAGAGAGAGGAGGAGCATGAGCGCGAAGAAGGGAGTGTCGAGGACAGCGGGGGAAGCGGGGAGAGGAGGCTCGCATGCATGGCGCTGTCGCGAAGGCAAAAAGACACTGAAACAATTACGACTAATTCAAATTGAAAAATACCATATCCGCACGGCAAAACGGGCCCGTGAGAAAGTCCTATGCCTATTCAGATTTCTGCGAAAATTCATAGAGGTTTCCAAGACGAAGTTACGAATATTCATGCATAAGAAATAACACGTCGGATCCCGCTTATTCCGAAATTCCTAACCGTCGGCCGGAATTCCTAGCGCGCTCGCTAAGGGCTTCGCCGCACCATTTTCGACAGTTTCTCTTCGCCACATAGGCTGTCGAAGTCGGAGACGGGAAAAAAATTCTCCAGTTGTAAGAGCATGCTTCTCGACAGCTCCTGTCGAAAGTTGTTGAATCCCCAGCCTGCTACTCCCATGCTTTCGACACTCCTCGGCTGCGCCGCCGACTTCTCTTCGAAATTAGGTGAGGGGGGGTAAGGTCGGGATGGACTAATGCTTGTCGTACCCTCTGGAGCGTTCGTCTTTTTCCATCTTGCATTCACAAGTAAGTGCACTCTACAGTGCTATGTGGCTAAAGAGGGGCAAACTGTCGAATGGAGGCTGTCGAATTTGTTCTGACAGCTGTCGAATTTTTTCGCCTTTCGATTGTGGTGCGGCGAGGCCCTAAGGCACGCATAATTCCCAGGTAATTCCCAATCTGCAAAAAGACAAATTTACATCCATGAAAATACAAAACGAGGCCTCGTCGAATGGTCACCCAAAATTCAACAAAAGACAGAGAAAAAAGGGCCGGGGGGGGGGGGGGGGGGGGGGGGGGGGGGGGGGGGGGGGGGAAGGGGGGGCAGGGAAAATAGCGCAGGTCCGGAAGTTGGAGTCTCATATGCACAGGCCTGAATTCGGGGGAAACAAAAAAAAACGATTATATTCGAATACAACAAGTTTCTCTTCGTGAAATTCAAATATAACGCATGTAAGTGTTGTTCGAATAGAACGCATATACGTTATATTTGAAGTGCCCTTGTATTCAAAGAAAAGGGTCTAACTTTCCGAAAACCGCTTTTTTTGAAAAAGGTTGAATACAACGCACATGCGTTATGTTCGGTGGAAGACTGTATTGGAACTTTCGAAATATTTCTAGAGTCTAGAGTAGTGCACCGAGGCCCTTTTTCCGTTTTGTTCGAAATGCGTTGTGGGATCCAAGCCTAAAAGAACTGATCCTCCAATCAGTGATACAGCAATCCCCGCCGTTTACCCCAGAGGCTCCCAACCCCAGTCCCCAGTGGCACGATCGTCAGGGGAACAACGAAAACCTACTGGGTTGCGCCGACGTAAGAGTGCGATGATCGAACCCACAACCTTCGGGGTGGAATCTGCACCGGGTGCTTCACGCTGGCGGTAGGAACTCGCCCGGGATCGGCGCGCGCCGACCTACCGGTAGCGGTACTCCGTCGGTCCGAACAATTGTGCTGCCTTCCCCCTGTCTCCGTTCACGCTGAACGTTCATTGATATTGCCGTGTCGTCGTCCACGTCGGCGCGGCGATGGCAGAGGCAACAGCGGCAACGGTGGAGCTAATTTTGTCCAGGAGTGCGCATCGTCGTGGAGGCGGATCGCGTGCATCTTGTTGCCGTCTTCCTTTCCAGAGTGGTCTTTGCGGTCGTCAGCCGTTTTGTAAAGCAGGAGCTTTAGGAGAAAGGGTGCGGAGGTCGTGGTTATTGAGACGAAAGACCTCAGGATGGAATTCAGGGAATGGGAATCTGACCATGGATTTGTCAGGGCAACGTCAATGCACACGACGATTTGCAATCGGGAGGAGGAAAGAAAAGAAAGCCCTGATTCCTCCTCCCTTACCAAGTCACCTGTCAATGGTAAGGATGACAGCTCAGCATTGCGACGACAGCGATGAAGACGGCTCTGGGAGGCCGTTGTGGGGGTGGTCGGTTGGGGTTTCCTTGCCGCGTTCCGCTCGTCCGGCTGCTGAGCGTCTGAAAGGATCACCGACTCGAGTCACGAAGTCAACTTCGGGCTGGCGGATGCCATCGGTCATCGTCTTTCGATTGTTTAACTCGCCTGCATCCTTAGCGGTCGCAGCTTCGTCGACTCCGGAGCGAGGGTGGCGAGGATGTCGCCACGTGTCAAGTCGAAGGAGGACTCGAAAGTCGAACCGGGATGCGTTGGATGCGAATCTGTCACAGCCATACCCGTTGCATTCGTATGCGATCATCAAGGACGACCGTCTGGAGCTACCCTCGGCAGATCGACCTCAGTTCACCGGCGGCGGCGGCGGAGCTATCGAACGATCGGGATTGCGCTCAGTTTCGGGATCGGACGTCGAAGAGGCCGATATGAGATGGAAAGAACGAGGGGAAGAGAGATTGTCCTTGGAGGCTTCTGAACAGGTTGATGCTCGTCGGGCCGGTGGGTTGAAGTTGGGCTATCTTCATGAGCGGGATGTTAGCAAAGAAGGAAATGAGAGAGGGAGGAGGGAATTGCAATCCTCGTATTGGGAAGGCAAAAGTACGGCCAGGGGAGTGCCAAGGCGCGTCCGCAAGAAAGAGAGGAGCGGTGCGGTTCGGGAGCTGTTGCAAGCGCTGGATGAGTTACCCGATGTCAAACCTGCTGACGCCGTTCTGAGTACTTGGAGCGGACGGCTAAGCATGAGAGAAGCGTCCACGGTGATGAGCGAACAACGCCAGTGCAAACGCGTCGACGAGGTTTATCGCTGGATGAAGGACAGTGAGGGCTGGGATGCGGACGTGTGCGTGTACAATATTCTCATCAAGGCTTACTCGAGGGAGGGGATGTGGAAAAGAGTAGAGGAGGTGGTGGGGCAGATGCAGCAGGAAAACAAGAAGCCGGATAACCGGACATTCGCGACCATCATCGACGCTTGCTGTCAGCAGCACCGCCATGGTGAGGCAGCTACCTGGTACAAGAGAATGGAGGAGGGAGGTTGTCATCCAGATGAGGTGACTGTACGGACGATGATGAGATTGCATGGCAAGGAGGGCAACGTAGAGGGTGCAGAGGCCCTATTCTTCGACTTTTTCGGATCGAGGGGCGACAGAGGAGAAGGAAGGGGAATCCCACGCGGAAAGGAGGAAGAGGAACGAGCGATGGGTTTCGCGGGACCGGAAAGATCTGGATCGCGCGCCAGCTCACGTGAAAACGAAGGCATTGTGAGACGCTCTTCTTGTTCTTCTTGCTCTTCCTCTCCCTCTGCGCGAACGTGTAACGTGATGATTGACGTGTACGCGCGTGCGGGGAACTTCAAGGAAGCGGAAAGGCTGTACAGAATGATGATGAGCACAGACGAGGAGGACGGCAGAATCACTGCCAAGCCAGATCGCGAGACGTATAACACGATGATGAAAGTGTATGGGGATGATAGGAATCTGCCGGCTGCGGAACGAGTTTTCACTCGGTTGCTGGACGATCCTGGCTGTTCTCCTGACCAGGTTTCGTACAACACGATGATCTCCTTGTACGGAAAATGCGGCCGCATCCGATTCGCGGAGAAGGTTTACTTGATGATGGAGCAGGACCCGGCGAGCAATCCCGATGAGCTGACGTACAACACGATGATTCACATGTATGCGAGAGAGGGGCGAGTTGAGAAGGCGGAGGGCCTGTTGACGAGGATGCTGGCAGCGGGCTTTACTCCCGATACGAGAGTGCATAATGCGATGATTGGCCTGTACGGACGGGCCGGGCGGTACGAGGATGCGGGGCGCGTCTTTAGAGAAATGAGGTTGATGGGAGGAGGGGGAAGGAGGCGATCGAGCAAGGAATCCCCTGTCGTCGATCGAGCCTACAGCACGTACCATGTCCTGATGAGTGTGTATGCGAGAGCAGGAATGTTCGATGAAGCGATGGCGGTATGGAAAGAAATGAGAGGGGAAGGGGAGGAGGAGCCGAATCGAGTAGCGTGTCACATCATGACGGATGTGTGCGGAAGGGCAGGATGGGTGGAGGAGGGAGTGGGAGTGGTGGAGGAGATGGTTGATCGGGGGATGGTCACGGTGGAGGAGGCGTGCTGCATGGCTGTCGACATGTGCGAGAAAGCGGGGAAGGCGGACGAAGCGGTCTCGATCTTCCGCCGGCTGATTGCGAGGGCCGATCTGAACCGTCTGGTTGGCGACCTGGCGTGGGTGAGGCTTATCGAGGCGCATGGGAGAGCTGGGAGGTGGGAGGCTGCCGTAAGGGTGATCGAGGTGATGAAGTCAGAGGGGTGTGCCCCGGGAGTGGCGGCGTACACGGCGGCTATGGATGCCTGCGCCGAAGCTCTGCGTGTGGAGGAGGCGGAGGCGTTACTTAGTCGCATGCAAGGTGTCCACGTGGTAGATGGTCAAGGTGAAGAGTTAGGGGAAGGTTCGGAGAAACAACTGGAGACGGTCAGGATTGACGTTCCGGCGTGCAATGCATTAATGAAAGCGTACGAGAGGGCGGGTCAGGTGAGCGAGGCCCGCCTCTTGTTCGACGAAATGCAGACCGCAGGCCTTCCTCCCTCGCTGGCCACTTTCACGACGATGGTTTGCATGTACAAAAGAGCGGGGCTTTTTAAGGAGGCAGAGGACGTTCGAGAGCAAATGCTGGAGCAGGGTTTTGCCGATGATCGTGTATCTTGCAATTGTCTTCTCGACCTATACGGAAAGTCTGGGCGCGTGGAAGAGGCAGAGGAACTGGTACGGAGCATGATGACGCCGCCAAGGGAAGACAGAACGAGCGGTGGGGATGCTGTCGAGGACGGATCCGACGGCGCGGGATCGGCGGGCATCAGCAGCGACGGCCAATCGGGCGGCGCGGGATCCCGGGGCATCGGTATCGACCGCGATTCGAACGGCGCGGGATCCCTGGGCATCGGTATCGACGACGGCGGCGGATCGGGCGGCGCGCGATCGGGGGGCATTGGTATCGATGTAGTGACGTGTAATACGATGATGAACATGTACGGAAAGGCGGGAAGTGTGGTGGATGTGAGGAGGTGGTGGCGGAAATTGCGGGAACTCGATCTGCAGCCTGACCTGGTGTCTTTCTGTACGATTGTGGACGCCTGCGGCCGCGCAGAGCTTCACAAAGAGGCTCTTGCTGGCGTGAGGGAGATGCGACGCAGGTTTGGAAAGTTCGGGATGAATGTCGTGGCCTATAACTTGGCCATCAGGGCGCTAGGGAGGGCAGGAGAGGTGGAGGAGGCTCTCAACCTGTTCCTCGAGATGAAGAAGGCCGGGGTGCGCCCTGATGTGGTGACGTACAGCACCGTCATTGCTGTGTACGGAACTGCGAAGATGCTGGATGGTGCGGTCAGGACTTTCCGAGGCATGCGAGCCGCGGGGTGCGAACCCAATGCGGTCACTTATAATGCTATCATCGATGCGTACAAGATTGCTGGGCGTCTTGAGGATGCAGATTGGGCCTTCATACAGATGGGCCGTTCGCCTTCGTTGACTTCAGAGAGCTGCGGCGGACGATAATTGATAACGGATCAACTGATCGATTTCTTGTAAAGATCGCGCAAGACGAGCACGATCAAATGCATGGGGAATCGCGGGAAGGGGGGCCTTACACACACACACACAGAGACAGAGAGAGAGAGAGAGAGAGAGAGAGAGAGAGAGAGAGAGAGAGAGAGAGAGAGAGAGAGAGAGAGAGAGAGAGAGAGAGAGAGGTCATGCCAGATGAGGGAAGATCTAATCTGAGATCAAGATTTTGCAGTTTGTGGAGACGAGCGATTGATGACGAAGATTGTGGAGAATTCTGATGAATCTTCTCTCAGTCGGCGCTGACAGGCGATGGTCCACCGATGATGATCGATATTGGGATCGCGCTCGGGTGAAACTCGGAGAGATTGAATTGACCTGTTGCACAAGAGAGAGGGGTTGCTTGTTCTGCCTCGCTGTTTGCAAAGGCAGGTTTATGTCACGGCGATGGTGACGATGATGATTACGATGATGGTAAGCGTTCTGTTAGTTTTGGAATTCGTTATGCTCGGCACGCGACAAGACGGAAGTCTGGCGGCAAAGATGATATTGCTTGCATTTCCCCCCAGCAATCGATCAAACTGAGCAGAGTGTACAGGAATCTCAGGTTGATGGCACGAGTATCCTAGTGGGGAGTTTCAGGATGATAAGTGACCTACATTGAGCTCAGAATGACATCTGAGGTTTCTGAACACAGGTACGTACGATACTGCAGAGAGCTGTGCAGTATGCTACTCGGTAGGGGTCGTCACGATTTCATCATATCGAGTTGACCGACCCCAGGTACCATTTCATCGCATTATCTAGGTCCATCAGGATCTTAACTTGGGTCGGTTACTCGCCCAGGTTCAGATGATTGGTGTACCAACTGAGCTAGGCTCGTTGTTGTTAGTCGCCACGATTTCAGAATCGCTCACAGCGGCGGAGGGGTGTTCCTTTCGTTTCTTTGCTAGGGAGGATCGCCGAAGGACAAGTGTCTTGTTTCTTGTTTTTTTTTTTTTTTCTCTTTCACTACCTCTTGGGAGAAGCGCCCGAGGACGGTAGGTAAATCTTGTACATGCATGACTCGAAAAAGAGAAAACTACGGCGCAGTCGGGGCTTAAGTTTGAAAATGCATTTCATGCGAAAGGGCTTGAAAATGTCGAATGTATACAAGCTAAGGTTTCGGGTCCGGTAGGGTCACGTGGGGGTGTGTTATGTTCGGGGGAATGCCTGAAGTGCATTTTTCAAACTGTTGTCTTGTGACCATAGTTACCCCTTTCGGAAAACGTGGGAGCGCCTTCTTCATTTGGGAACCATTGCGGATAAAGAGCCTGGGCGAGGGCGAGGGGGAGGGCGAGGCTTTCGGTAATTGGCATTGGCAGTGGTGATGGTGAGAGGACAGACATAAGGACATGTCTGATGTAAAAGCTTCGATCTTGGGTACGTGCGTTGAAGGGCTACCCTCCCCCTCCACGGACGCCGACATCCCACCTGACCTGCCCACGTTTTTTGTCAAAGTGGAAGGGAGTGGCAGGCCATCCACGGGTAGCTTGTTAGCTACTGTAGGAGGGGTTCAAATGTCAAATGTGATGCGTGGGGTCGTGCTCCTGCTCTGAGTTGTCCTTTGGTGTCTGGCCACGACCCGACTGCATTCTGCGTTAAGCAACCTGCCTTGCGATATGGATTTGCTCCTTATGAAGCTGCAGCGCCACGACGGGTGGAAAGACAGTGCCCGTGAGTGTACATATAAATGTGTAAATAGGGCGTGCAAAGTAACATCGTATACATATTGACGACTTTTGACTTTTGGGTAAGTTAGTGTACTTCTCTGTGCGAGTATTGTGTCTTGTAAGTTAACGTTTTCCATTCTTCTTTATTCAATTGGAATCTTTTGAAGTTTTTCAAGATGCAGCACATTTTCTTCGTTGCTTTGTTATGCGTAAGCTCTGCTTGAAAAATACTAGCAATTAATTCTCCAAAGACACAAGCGCTGTGTGCTGGTGAAAGAAGCCCATGTGGCGGTCTCTGAATCTCTGTGAGTGTGATCTCCTGCTGGCACACAGCACCTCGTCTATTCTCTATTCCCTTAGCGAAAGGTCCATCGCCTTTGTGCTTTGTACTGTCTATAAGTGGATGCAAACTATCTATTTGCAATGAAGCTTTGGTGGTTTTTCTTTTCTTTCCTTTTCTTTCCTTTTCTTTCCTTTTCTTTTTGATATAATAAAGCTTTTGCAAATTTGCATCTCTTGTTAACCGACTGGCTCATGTCCAAGCGCCGGTCACCGCTCGCTCTTATTTACTTTGCTCCATCTGCTGAGCACTGTGCAAGGTCAGGAAATCAATACTCTAGCTACACGTGAGATTGATTATTTCCATCATCCGTATCCTTTTACTTCCCTGTGATGGGGGAAATCAGCCCCCGGGAACGCAGAATTCTTTTGGGTGTGTATTTCTTTTTTTTTTTTTTTTTTTTTTTTTTTTTTTTTTTTTTTAACGCAGTTCATATATATATTGGAAAACAAATGAATAGAGGCCGGGGCCCTCACAATTCAACCCGGAGTTATCCTGGCAGCATTAGCCAGTTTCGCTTATGAGTTCCACTAATTAGTAATGCCCATTCTCTACTAGAAAACAAATTGAAAAATTTGCTGTGTTTTGCAAAGCCACTCTCTTTTTACACTGCAGCCAACTACCAGAAAATATCCTCCTTCATGTACTGCCCCTAATACTTTCTACTGCTAATAGCTACCGGGCCTAAGTTGGCCCCTGGGACTAACTCGGCCCAGTGGACACTGTCCTCCTATCTTGACACTCTCCTCCTATACGGCCCACTGTGGCCCTACAGAACCGAGTGCCTTAGTAAATAGGATAAGTTCAACTCCAACCTCTCATGCGTACTCTACTTCTAAGATAAGATAAGTTCAGTCTCCCAGTTAGTTCCGGATTTAGTGATAAGTGCAGTCTCCCATTTCCGGATTTGGTGACAAGTTCAGTCTCCCAGTTCCGGATTTAGCTACCCAGGAGCCATTTCGTAATTACCAACTTCCCTCCCGGTGTGACGGTTGCCAGTCGTTTTTTCCGGGCCCACGTCTTGGTCTTCGAGAAGAACCACTTCAACTGTCTCCTGCTGCCACGTCCCATCCGCATCTTTCTCCGCCAGTCAGCCTTTGATTGCCAACTTTAGACCCTGTTCTATTCTGCTTGTAATCTCGATGTCTGAGAACGGTCTATCTTGAAATCTGGCCCTGTTTCGATCCGCGCAGATCATCTCACACAGAATTCCCCCTGACCACATGCGCAACATATTTCCATCCTCCTTCAGCCTTGTCCCCCAGTGGGAGGAAGCCCAACAGAACCCAGTGCTCTTCCCAGTCTACTTCTGTTCCACCCATCATCTCCCAGTGTTGTGTCCACCACTTCCAGATTCTCTTGGACGCAGGATGTTCCCACCAGAGGTGCCTGGTCGATTCAAACGGCCAGTTGCACCTTCCACACCTCAGGTTGCACTTCCATTCCTCGGTAAGGGATAGGAAGAGTCCCACTGAGGGAACTGAAGATAGACCCTACGACCTGGTGCTGGAAAAGAGGAAGAGCGAACCAGCCATTTGTGGGATATACACGGTGAGGACAGGGTATGAGCCGGCAGGTGCACACAAGAAAGCCTCCTCGGCAGCCACAGCAGCCAACAGGTGGAAAACGTTTCTAGGAGAAGACGTTCAGAACACTGAGGAATGCTTCAACCAGCTCTGGGAGACACTCAGTGTCACTCACCCTACTGCCCAATGGAAAAGAAGTCAGTATTCTTTGGGTGTGTAACTGAAGTTGTTGCTTTTGCAAAAAGTAAAAATAAAAATAAGAATCGTTGGGTGAAATGCAGCAGGCACCGGTAACACTTCCACTCCCTCGTTCCAGTACCACGAAAATTGGTTCTGTGGAATGCTGCCGGCGCCAGTAACAAGCCCGTTTTCGGTTCCCTGAGTCCGTCCTGTACCGAATGGAGCTGCTGCCTTTTTTTTTTTTTTTTTTTTTTTTTCTCCTCCTCGAAGGTTGACGGCCTTGGGGTATCATCGTGGGGCTGACCGGCCCCATGTAACTTGGGAAGTCATTCAACTAGTTCCATCTGGATTCGAACTCATGTCTGTGTTTCAGTAGCTCATAGGTGTACCAACTGAGCTAGGCCCGTTCGTAGGAATGGAGCTCATGCTAGTACCACCACGAGGTCGGCTACCTTGTCCTGGTACTGCGTAAAACTTTCTATGGAATTATAGACCTGATGTTGGGACCAGTACTAGTTCCACTCCTTCCCTGCTGCTGGTGGCCTGGAACAGGTCTACTGAATGGAAAGCTCGTGGGGAGGAAGCCAAGCAAGATGGTCGCAGGAAAAATTATCGTTCACGACCTCTTGTTAGTAGTCGTTAGAATGGTCGTTCGTTAGACTGTGTCACGGCTGAAAAGAGTTGCATGTTTTTCTGTGGCTTGTTGTCGCCACTGAAAAGAGCTTCATATTTGTCCGTAGCTTCTCGTGAATCCAAGTTGGTTGCCACGTGGATGGATGCAATGTCTGCAGTTCGATTTGATGATACTGAGATTGCTGAATTAGTTCCACAGGAAAGCCTCTGCTGTGCTGACAGATATGAGGTGGCCTTCACCACAAGCTTCCCTCCTGTAGTTTTCGGCTGACAACTTGATCCTCCTCTTTAGGTTTGATAAACCCCAAACCCTCTCTGGTCTAGTTACTTTGCCTGTGGACGAAATTAAATTCTAGCCTCCCTTTTTTTTTTTTTTTTTTTTTTTTTTCTTTTTCGTTTTTGTTTTTTTTTTTTTTTTTTTTTTTTTTTTTTTTTGTTTTTTTTTTTTTTTTTTTTTTTCTGTTTCTGTTTTTTTTTTTTTTTTTGTTTTTTTTTTCTTTTTTGTTTTTTGTTTTGGCAAAACAGGGCCTTATGGTCCTGGCTCCTTATCCATCAAATAGAGTACATTGAACACACACCCCCACGCTTCTCCCCATTATGGCTGGGAGATCCTAGCAGGCGCTATTGATTACTTCCCTTGGGAAGGATGTACCATCCCTCATCCTTGCCTAAGTTAGCCTGTGACACTTCCTCTTGGACCTGCAGGCCTCTGGTCCCACTTGATAGGTCCTTTGAGGGGCCTATGCAGCCATGTGGCAACTGGGCAACTCGGGAGACCCCGGGGTGCTGGCTGACGAGCCCACGTGCCCGACGCTGGACTTCACATACCTCGATACCGCTGTGTGGCCCTTGCCACTGCCATCTGTTGTCTGGTCCTGTACCAATCAGGGCAGTATTCAGTCTGCAGTGTCTGAAGGACCTTCCCACGCTTCCTCAGTTGATATGGCTTGCACATGGATGGCCTCTTTGCACCTCCTTTTCCAGACTCTCCAGAGTACCTGCGGCCGTAGCCTTCTGTAGAATCTGTGTTCCCATTTTCACTGGCTTGCAGGTTCCGAAAATCCTGTGAGCAGAGCCACCGCACTTCCTGGAAGGGGCATGCCCACCTTGGCATCCCAGAAGCCTCTGGCTCTTCCCCAGAGCTCCTCCACTCTCAGCAGGAGAGAAGCCGTGGACAACAACTCCCTGGGCGCAGACCGTACAGTTTTCATCCGAGGCATGTCTGGTGGCTTGCGAGCATCGTTTGCTGAGCCACTTGTCGACCGGGAGTGCGTGGTAGAGGATGAGCCACTGCATGCTTCTGATCTGAGAAGTGTGGATGGCCAGCAGCGCCTTCCAGGGGATTGTTGTCCGCCCCCCCAGGTCCGCTGGCTCGTGTTCCTCCGACCTCCGTGCGAGTGTCTCATGAGTGCTGACCACTCAATGCCTTAATCTGTAGCCCAGTCACGTTGTATAGTCCAGCACATTGGTCTGGCAGTCCACTCCAGTGGTGGTAGCAAGTTTCCATGCCCACTCTACCAGGTCGAACTGACGCTCTTGGATCGGCGTGACGGGGTTGTAGATCCTGTAGTCTTCATCCTCGATGACTCGGACCTTTCTAAGGAGGCGGAGCTTTGCTGGCACTTGCTGTTGACTCTGCTGCCTGTTTGTCCTGGCTTAATAGTCGTTAGAATGGTTGTTTGTTACTGTGTCACCACTGGAAAAAGATTCATATTATTTGTGGATTGTGTCCAGCACTGAAAAAAGATCCATATATTTGTTCTGTAGCTTCTCCTGAATGCAAGTTCGTTGCCATGTGCATGAATGCAGTGCCTCCCGGATTGCAGCCGAGGTCAATCTCTGAGGGACTTTGTTGCAGGCAGCTGCACATTTGAGTGGCTGATTACGAGGGGGGGCGCAGGTCCAAGAGCAGCCAGTGGCTGGGACACATTGTTAGGCACACTGCGTGCTATTCTGTTCCAGGTGAGTAGGGTGGCCAAACTGCATGTTAGATTCAGGAGGTTTTTTTTCAGGGTCATTCTAACAAACGTCTCACACCTTTTAAGCCAGACTTGTCCCTTGTCCATAGAGTGGACACCAAATAAACCAACAGCAAAAGAAAAAAGGTAAAAAAATGGATCACATGGGCCTAAAACCCCAAGGCAAAAGTGTATTTTCATGCAAAATTAGCTCTTTGCAGTTTTCCAGGATTTTCAGGATTTTCAGGATTCTCGGGGCTGGCCAAAACAGTCATATCCGAGACCCCAACAAACACCAAACTTGGCACATGCAGACCTTGACCAAAAATAAAACAGGGCAAAAAAAAAAAAAAAAACCCTAAAAAAAAGTCCCCAAATGCACTTTCCAGTGTTGGGGTTGTCAGCTCCCCGGGGCTGAAAAGTGGGGGTCGTTGTAAGGCTGACACACTCCCATTGCACGTGACTCGACACTCCTGTTGTGGGGGACTCCATACTATTCTAACATAGTTATTTGGTGTGTTCTCATAGCAGCAAAGTGGCTTGATTCTACCCCCTTGCCACATGGCAGGGAGACAGATTCTCGGGATGGAGACGATGAAACACCACCCTGTGCAGGCAGAGTGCTCACATGGCAGGGAGACAGATTTTCGGGACGTACGGCTCTCAAATGATCAGCTGCCAGACTGCAGAGTAATCCATAGGATGCATGTGATCTGGCAGTACAAGAGGAGATGTGTTGTGGGCTGGTACAGTGAATTTTAGCAGTGGTGCCGAGAGTTACTGAAAGCGGGTTGTTGGAACCTCGTCACTCGCAATGGCGATGATGAGAGGGCAGGTAGGTATTATGAAGATGCCCTGCTATTCGCAGAGCAGGTTGTTTGTGCAGAAGAGTGCGAGCGACACATGCAGATAGATTTGGCAGCTACGGGAGCAACTCAGGGAGAGAAGGGATGGGCTTGGTAGACACATGGATGTGTAGACAGACGCTGAATTCCCTGGTCATATGATGGCAGATGCTTCTGATCATGAATGCGGGTGACTTAGGAAATCCACACTTGGATGAAGACTCTGTAGCTCATTGCAACGTGTCGGTGAAGCATCTCGTGGTTCCTGTCACTACCGAGTCGAACGCCCGGTAATTATCACCGCATCTAGACTGAAAGTTGCACCATATACAGCTGTATTGACCGGGCGTTCCATTCTGGTGTAGACGGTACTGGTAGTACGGACATATCAGCACAGCACTTAGCTGGCGTTTGCTCGCTTTGACAGACCAGCCTTTCATCTGTTGCATGGAACTCGGCAGCCCCTGTTTCACCGGGTGCGCTTCTCGCTGAGCGCCCTCTTTGTGTCTCTTTTTCACAGGGTTAATTCCATGCAAGCCTCTATACTCTGTTGTACTTCTGCAAATGCCTTTCTCAGAAAGCACTTTGAAACCAGGTGCATCTGGACATTTGCACGTCCGGGTGAGTGTGCGCTCCGATAGGGGCCTTTTAGCCAACTGGGCAAAGTTTAGTTGTGCATGGTTGGAAAAAAAAAGGAAAGAAAAAAGAACCTTAGTGCTCTGGCTCCTTTTCCATTCTGGGGAGCATCAGTCCGGTTCCTATTCCGTCGGCAAGTCATGCTCCTCCTCCCACGGCAGTGGGAAGGCCCGAAGGATGGCATTGATTACTTCCCAAAAGAAGGATGCACCACCACTCACCCCTGCCTAAGTTAGCCTGCCTGAACTGCTTTGCTTCTGCCCTAGGTTGCTAGTCTGACTGCCCCGTTGCTATGGTACTTGTAGCTTGCCTACTTGGGCCCCGTCCAGCCTGCTCCTCTCAGCTCCTTGACTGTCGGATTTCCCATATATTTACTTGCTAGAACTGCTCGTTTGGCCCCTTGCGGTGGTCTTTGCTAAAACCCTTAACCCTGTCAGACTTGATTGCTGCGATCCTTGCTAAAGCCCGAAACCCTAGCCGGCATTTTTTTTTTTTTTTTTTTTTTTTTTTTTTTTTTTTATGCATGCATGGTATTGTGGGCTCTTTTGTCAAAAACTGAAACCTTTCGCTCATGGTGTTCAAGCTTGGTCATGTCCAAGAACAATACCTGAAGTTTGGGGGGGTGGGGGAGGGGTGAGCACTCGGAAGTCTGGAAGGCAGATTAGACAGCCCTACAATACATTGCACAGCAGCTTCGGGAAGAGGTATCAATCAAGGCTTCTTTCAAGTTGTTGAAGAGAGAACTGTTCATTTATCTCAAATGGGCGAATGCTTAGGGAACACATTGACGAACACTGGTTGACCGCCCAACATGCTGAGACGAACTTGCCACGAAAGAGTACTATCATCGTCCATGCCATGCTGATTCGGCTCACCCCAGTGGATGCTCCCTGTAGAGAGTAACAGTTAGATGCTCGTAATGTAGTCCCCTGCCATGGTAGCCCATTGACCCATTGTGAAACCCTACTACCGTCTCCACCCGAATACAACGCCCGGTCATTATAGCTGTATCTGGACTGAGAGTTGCCCCAAGTATAGCTATAATGACCGGGCGTTGTATTCGGGTGAAGACGGAAGTAGGGTAGGTCATCACACTCCTTGATCGCGAACCCCTACAGCGTCCACTGTTGGTAATTCATTTGGGGGTTGTATCTGGACTGAAAGTTGCCCCAAGTGCAGCTATTCGGGAGGAGATATTGCTATGATGCTTTGGTCATTCCTGACGGAAACCTCAACTTTGAGACTATGGGCCTCCCTCCACTACTCACCAAATCTGCAAAATGCGAATGAATCTTCCACTAAACCTTGGGAAGATGCACCTTCCATAATTTTTGCCTTTTGTGCATTTGGTGAGTAGTGGAGTGAGGCCCTATGTCATCCATCAGGCCTCGAAAAGGGTTGGAGAGAGACAAAACAGGAGAGATGAGGAAAGGAGAAAAAGAACACAATTTAACCAGTCTCCTCCATCTCCTCATGTTGCCAGAATGAGGAAAGAAGAAGATGAAGAAAAACACACTCCTCATCTCGCTGCCTCCTATTTTTAATTGATCTGAACCATTATTATAAGCCCCCTCCAAAAGTTTAGGCCACCACGCTTTTCATCAACAGGCCTGGCAGGGACCGGTTCAATTCATTCAGGTGCAAAAAAATAAGGTCCAGAACTACTGTACCGCTGCTTTAGTAAGAGGGGGGGGGGGGGAAGAAAAAGAAATAATGAACGAACGAACAAGGAATCAATTTCCACTTCTGCAAATTGCTCTCGGCATTGCAGAAACCAACTCGCATCAGATCCTTCCAACTCCTATCAGGACCTACTCCAAGCTACCAAGGACGAATTAAATGAATGGAGAAGATGGGAACTAAAAGGCCCACAAATACGCGTCCGAATGAATGACTACACTCTGAATGAATCCATGTCCAAATTCTTCTTTTCCAAAATAAAGGCCAATACAAGGAAGAACATGATCGAGGGGCTGAAGGACCCTGTGGAACAGGGGAAGACAAAATCAGCCGGCACATACATGGTAAGAACGGTCAGATCCTTCTACGCCGACCTCTACGATTCCAACCCCCCCTCCCCCCCTCCATCACCGAACATCATCGCCTGCCAGCACATGATGACGTACTTAGAGAGAACGATCACCCAAAAACAAATGGAGGACTTGGACAAACCAATCACCCTAGGGGAACTTCACGCAGCCTTGTCCCAGATGGGAAATGGCAAAGCACCAAGAATCGATGGCCTGTCCAAAGGATTATGGGTCTCAGTTTCGGCCCACATTGGGCAACGACCTCCTGAACTTCATTAACAACAACAGGAAAAAGAGAGGCCTGGGCCAATTTTTAAGCACCATCGTAGTCTCACTAATCTACAAAAAGGGCGATAAGGACCTCAAAAACTATAGACCAATCTCACTTCTCACAACGCCGTACAAAATCCTAGCAAAGGCATTAGCTAATAGAATCATAAAGCTAACAGACAAATGCTTCCATATCGACCAAGCAGGATTCATTCCGAGTCAATATATTTTGGATAATGTGATGGCTCTAAACGAGGCTGCAAAGAAGATCACAGAAAAACGAATGCAAGCGGCGATCCTATTCTTCGATTTCGAAAAGGCATACGATTAACTCAACTGGGACTTCCTCCACAGCTGCATGGAGAGGATGGGAGTCGGCCCAAACTGTAGAGAGTGGGTAAGAGTGCCACGGGCAGGGTGCTGATAAACAAAATACTATCAGCAACCTACCCGATATCGAGATCGGTCCGTCAAGGCGACCCTCTTGCACCCCCAATATTCCTGTTAATAATGGAAGCTATTGCATCTTTCCTTCGCAAGGATCCATCCGTAGACCGCCTGGTTGAACAAAACCACAACCCCCTCCATGATTTTGCTCTCCTTACCGCACAGGTGTTCGCAAACGATCTCACGGTCCTCATTTGCGCGAATAATTAGTCTTTCTAGGCCCTGGCCAGCGCCATGGAAGCCTTCAGACTCGCCTAAAAAATGAAGGTAAATTGGTCAAAAACGGAAGGTTGGTGGCTTGCAGAAGGCACCCTCCCCCCCAACCTCCAAACCCATCCGCCTCAATGTCTTGGACCACAGGCGACCAAGCACTCCGATACCTGGGCATCATGGTAAACAGAGATGGCATTTGGCAAGGTATGCGGGAGACTCTAATCGTCAGAGCAATAACCCGCCTGGCCATCTGCAACAAAGCTTAGGCCTCCCTACTAGGGAGAGCCCTGATAATCAACACAACAGTATTGTCCACTTTGTGGTACATGACTTTCATATGGTCCCCTCCCGAGGACGATCTGAAGAAGCTGAAGGCTAGAGGCAGGTGCTACATGTGGACTGGTGATCCCAGCAGAACCATCTGCATAAACAAGGTGGCCTGGCAAACTGCCATTAGGAAACCGCACGAAGGAGGTATAATCGACCCTAAACAGGAAGGGATAATCAAAATCTTAACCAAACTCGTGGACCAAGATGGCGGTAGACAGCATAAGGAATCTAGCACCGGTGGCGTCCCCACGGAACATGAGTGGCCTGTTCTGGATCATGGGAAAGGAATGGGCAATCAAATCGGGGAGACCTGCAACGAGAACTAACCCTGCCACCCCCAGTCAGCCCGCCACCACACCCGTCCCCTACTGGTCACTGATCCTGAAGGCCTGGCGCCAACTGATGCCAGAAAAGAAAGGCTCTCCAGGCACCAAAGAGGAAGTCCTAAGACAACCCTTGTTCTGCAATCCCTGGATTAAAGACACAAAGGGTAGACCTTGGACTCTCTGGCCCAAAGACCGCAGATGGTGTCTTGGGTGGAGAGAGTAGTATGGTAGGTCAAACATTTGTGGTCAGAAGACCGACAAGAATGGCTAACCGAACAGGAACTTCGCACAACCTTGAAAGGATGCTACCTACTGACCACCAACCTGTCAAAAATCCTTCAAAGCATTCCTCCCCCGTGGACGACCCTCCTAAAAGAGGTACACACTGGGAACCAGGAGACTGGGAACTACTCGTCACACAGACCCCAACCAACCTGTCAGAAATCCTTCAAAGCATTCCTCCCCCATGGACGACCCTCCTAAAAGAGGTACACACTGGGAACCAGAAGACTGGGAACTACTCATCACACAGACCCCACCAACAAGAGCCTACCGTTTCGAGTCAAAACCGGACCCAACCAACTACCAGGCCAAGTTCCTATCCTACCCCATCATCAAACACATCATATACGAACTAGAGGTCCTAAATAAAACACTCGAAACCTACCTTCTCAGGAAGGTTAGAGTTTCTCACAGGAAACCCTGGATTATCTTCCACCCGGAACTCAGCATCAAGGACCTGGAATTCGACCCAAAGGAATGGATATGGGATATGGGCGCCACAGGGAAATCGAGGACGATAACAGAACACGACGTAAAGTTCGGGTACAACCTCAGACTATAGACCAGGGATGCAAATCCAAGGCTGTCAGAGAAATAGAGAACCGTACTGAACCTAGATGCCACGGACCCTGTCACCATTCCATGTACCAAAATACCTTCCCATCAGACCAATCAGAATCCACAGTCGGCAATGGCTAATGGCACATGCAGCCCTCCCCGTCAGCCGATGGCTACACGTAAGAAGGAAACATCCCGACCCTCATACCTTGGAATGCTGCTCGGTTTGCAGCAACAACTCACCTGAAGAGATCCCCCACTGCCTCCTCTTCTGCCTAGAAGTAGCATGGATATGGAAGAAGGTTCGAGAGCTGTGGTCGATCCTGTTCGCCTCGCCCCCCCTAACATCCCGCCTATCTCTATCCTACTCCTAACTAACATCCCCAGCAACATCACAGGCAGCAGGGAAGTATGGTTTACCCTGCTCGGAAAGTTGGCACTGTGGGTGATTTGGGAACGCAGGTGCACCCAAACAATCGAGGGAGCAGAGGTGGCAAGGGAAGAAATGTGGTCATTAGTGCTGAGCATGGCTGAGACGGAAATCAGGAGCAGATGGTGGATAATACTGAACTCTACAAGACAGAGACCAGAAGGACAAACAACCAAGAAACAGACTTTCATGAGGTGGCAAGGGAAGAAATGTGGTCATTACTGCTGAGCGTGGCCGAGATGGAAATCAGGAGCAGATGGTGGATAATAGTGAACTCTACAAGACACAGACCAGAAGGACAAACAACCAAGAAACAGACTTTCATGAGAAACTGGCTCCTAAAGTGCAAGGTGGAAACGGTAGTTGACAACAGTTTGAGATGGAAGGAATGGCACCAGGCACAATCAACAAGACTATAAGGTCTTGCGTCGGGTAACCTGGCAGAAGGGTCCGAATGGTGATTAATAACAAGGCTGGACACACAATGAAGGACGAGGACAAGCAGCAGAACATGGAGCAGATTCCCCCCGTATTGCAGGGACTCATTCGACAGGCTTCGGCTAGAAGCCTGAGAGGAACAAGTGGTTAGGGCAAGCTGACAGTCAATCCTCCTCCTCAGGAGTAATAAATGTCGGTCAGGGTTCCTTCGGCCAGATGGAAGGAAGCATTGAGTGGGTAATACGATGTATTCTTTATGACTTGCCGGGGGAATAGGAACCGGACTGACGCTCCCCAGAATGGATATGGAGGACCATAAGGACTTGTTTAATCAAAAGAAGAAAAAAAAAAGGAATCAATTTCCACTTAATCCTCCTCGCTGTCTGTACAGAAATAACTCTCCTTTAGCTCCCGACTCTTTCTCCTCGTTCTGTCACTTGTGCTGGATATAGCTGACTATCCCAACTTCACACACAATGAACAGAGGACAACACACCGCCACTTCTCTCCTCACCGACAATTGCCTTGCCTAACTTACTCAAATGAATGTGCAATCAGGGCCCCAACAGGGCCTTCTTGATTCAGCGCCAACCAAGGAAGTGAAGATGAAGGTCCAACACAGCTGTAGGTAAGTGTTTTCTGTCGGTTCCCTCCGTCCTCCTTCTGTGGCATGCATGAGCCTACCGCACGGGCCCAAGGGCCCCTGGATGCGATTTTCGGGCGCCCCTGTGGCGGTGCGCCTTATTTTTTGGTGATCATAGGGCTGCTGTGCAATCTCTGGCTCACGGCTTATTCTTTCAGGCAGGATGAGTTATTTTTGTCCATTCTGTTTATGTTTTCTGTGCGTTCTGCGTTTTGTTAGGTGCACAGTTTTTTTTTTCCTTTGATGTCTGTACTGGAATGGTGTCATTTCATTTTTTTTTGTGCATAATGTCTGAACAGGCACATGTGCCTGTTCCAACCAGTGGATAGACCTTGTTCACACATTGTGGCTGTTGCAGGCCTCTGGAGTTATGTTTGTCCACTTGAGGCTGCCTGCCAGTGCCTGGTCCAGCCAATGCCCATTCTAGGCAGGGCTAGTGGAGCTGCTAAGGAAGCAGATGGGCCTGGGCATGCGGTAGAGACCAAGGCCACACATTTACTTCGACTGGTCCAATCGACCAGGACTTAGGCCACCCTCCGTTACCATCAGGTCAGAATAGATCCAAAGGACCATCAGGTCAGATTAGGTCCAAAGGACCATCAGGTCAGATTAGATCCAAAGGACCATCAGGTCAGATTAGATCCAAAGGCCCAAGAGGACTACCAGATGGAGTAGGCATTGGCCCAGCGGTATATAACTGGACGTCACGAGTCATTAGATGGAGTTAGCTCACTCCGAGATGTCGCCAGGCTGCTGGAGAGCAGTGCTAGAGTTAGTGGACTAGTTTTAGTTGAGAGTACTGCTGATGAGGAGATCGAGGAGGATTGGAGACAGTGGAGGTCTGGAGTGACGGAGGTGTAGGGCAGACAAGGGTTCACCTTGGTACCATAGCTTGTGGACTTGATCCAGCCATAGCCCGAATTCCACTTTGCAACCTGCAGTGGGTTCACTGGTCAGTATCTGCATTTGAGAGAGAGAGAGAGAGAGAGAGAGAGAGAGAGAGAGAGAGAGAGAGAGAGAGAGAGAGAGAGTTGGCGACTATCTTGGGAAGACAACTCCTTGGTTATGCTTCACCATTGAGTGGAGGACAACTATTATTATTTTGACTCGTTATATCTAGGCCTTCTCTTCTCCCTCTTCATCTTTGTCCTCCTCTCGTTCTCTGTCTGTCATGTTCACTCCTCATCATGCATGGTTTCTCCTCATCGTCATGTGTGAGTGACGAGGAGTGATCGTATGTGGGCAACACAGTCTTTTGTTCATGTATGTCCTCCTTGCATCTTAATATTCACAATCGTATGGTCAGATTCCTTCTTTCCGTGAGTCGGATTGGTTGATTTGAATTCAGACTTCGCTGCATTGTGTTTCTCTCCTCTTCGACGATTCTTGGGTGTGTACCACACCTGTTGTCAGACAGGTATGTGACAATTTCTCTCACGTGACTAAAGTCTCATTCTTGCCTCCCTGCCCCAATGCAGGCTTTGCTTCATTGTTGCATAGGTAGACTACTCCCTTCTTCTTCCTCTTTACTCCTCCATAGTCACACAGATCTCTTCATCACCCCCAAGCTCCGCCTCATCTCCCTCTTTCTGCGCCAATCTCTCCCTCAAGTCGGAGCGTCAGCATGACTGCTGGGTGAACATCAAGCCTCTACTTCCACCTGATTATATACTTGTTGCCCCGGGCTCCACACGGAGTATCCGACCTGTGTACCTATGTGATGGCCTGATTGAAACGAAGTCCAACATGCATCCACACGTTTTCATACCCGCTGTAGCACTTTTTCCAGTCAGGCCACTTCTGGCGTCCGGAAAGCGAACAGGTTGTCACGCAGGGTTTTGTTGACTTTTGCAATAAATAAATAAATTAAAGAATGCAACCCCCTTCCTATTGTGTGCGTCCGACTTTGAGCAAGACCCTTCAATTATTTGACTTCGACGGTCCCCGGTCTTATGAATCTTTTATTATGATTCTGTGATGACCTGTCCTAACATGGACTGAAACATACGACTGATTTCTGAGTTTTGGCCATAGACTGGATGCCTTGCTGAGTTTCCCGCCTGCTACTAAGTCAATGTGTGCACGCTTGCTGGACTGCATGTCTGTCTGAGTGCTGGGTGGCTTGAGTGTGTGTGTGGCCGTGCCTGTCTGAGTGCTGGTTGGCCTGAGTGTGTGTGTGGCCGTGCCTGTCTGAGTGCTGGTTGGCTTGAGTGTGTGTGTGGCCGTGCCTATCTGAGTGCTGGTTGGCTTGAGTGTGTGTGTGGCCGTGCTTGTCTGAGTGCTGGCTGGCTTGAGTGTGTGTGTGGCCGTGCCTGTCTGAGTGCTGGTTGGCTTGAGTGTGTGTGTGGCCCGCAAGGGCACTTGCTCGTTCATTGGGCCCTCAGGGCCGGTACTTACCTGTGGCCGTGACATTGAGGGATTGCAACAGGAAAAACACTCAAGTAGCGGGTAGGCCGGTACCGCACCCTGAAGGGGTAGATGTGCGGGTACTGGAGGCCGAGCAGAAGTAGACAAAAGTGACATTTTTAGAGGCCCAATAGTTGTAGGTTAGGTCTAGGCGGATACCAGTCCAACCAGTCTGGGTCTAGGGCCTGTACGGGCAATATCAGAGTTTGCAATGGTGTTTCCCTCCGAAAGGGAGGAGATACCGGTTGCTTGGAAGGCCGAGCGGCTTGGAAGTCACCGCCCGAAGAGGCAAGCAGGCCGCTATATCTCCCAGTCGGGCGAAGAGTCCGACTTCTTTTTCGGTGTGCAAGTTTGGCGACACACTTGTTGGAGCACCGGTTGGAGCAGCGCTATCCAAGAGCAGCGCTGCTGGGGAAGGAGAAGGACACGGAGGAGGAAGAAGGACAAGAAGGGGGGAAGGAGCGCCAGGGGTACTTACCTGGCTACAGTGGCAGCCATCTTCATCACCTTGGTGGGCGCTGCAGCAAGGAGTCCCCAACTGGGGAGAACTACACCAAGAAGCTTCGAGGCAGGGTCGGGCATGGCGGCGTGAGCTAGAGCAGTCATAGTTGCTTTGGGTTGTCCTTTGGGCATTTGGGCAAAGCCTAGTAGTCCGCCATAGCCTCGGCCTATGAGAGTGAAGAGTGGGAGGGGCGGCCATGGCTATGGTGGACCTCAAGTGATACCTGCAGTAGAGGAGGAACTCGGACATTGATTTTGGATCAGCCATTCAATATTGTATTATTATTTCTTGTATGAATAAGAGAAGGGGGAGATAAGGAGGAGGAGATTGTTGGGCAAAGAAGAAGAACCTTGTCATCTGTCTATGTTGGTGTACATCATCTTCTTCTTCTTTCTTACTTCTTCTTCTTCTTCTTCTTCTTCTAATTCTCTCTCTCCTCTCAAGTTCATTCTTTTCTTTCTGCAATTGGACGACATTGTACTATCTGATGGATGTGTATCTCGAAATTGGCCAGGATCATAACAATTCGAAATAACAAAGATCATGCTAATTATAAATTTGAATTATGCCATGCATGTATTAAGTTGCCAATTTATAAATTTGAGAACTGTGACAAGACCATCAGGAAGCATAATCTCAAGCAAAGTCAATGCAAGCGAATCAGAACAGACTGACCCAAGGCAAATACATGATAAATAAGTGAGGGCGATTACACTTAATAATCTCAGAAACTACAAATGAAGAGACATGGCCAACACTCATCAAGAGTCCTCACTCATCCCTTTCAAGTATCATCCTCAATCTCTCATTTGACTGAGTGTCTCATGTGCCTTGCCCACGTCTGCATACTTCCCGAGATTGCGGCCTAGAGATGTAGAGCCACCTAAAGCTTGCAAGTTTCGAATACGTCCATCCAAGACCAAAGATACGGAAGTCAACCATAGCACAAAACTCCTCCCATCGAGTAGGAAGATATGGCTTGGAAAAGATCCCTCACATGAGATGCCGCTACTCTGAGGGTTCAGTCATTGCCTCATAGTCAATCTCTCCAGGTGAGATATGCCTCTTGGCCAAATCCACCAAGTCACCCAATAAGAGCCATCTGTAAGAAGGAAAGGAACTGGAGGCTTGGGGAAGTCAGTGTAGAGCTTGGGTCCAAATCTACGGATCAGCTTGGTGACACTCTCATCAAGCTCTCTCTCTCTCTCCTCTCAAGATATTTAGTTGCAGAGATCCAGACTGAATCAAAGTGCTCATGAGTTTCCTTGCCTTTCTTCACATAGATCCTCAAGTTATGAATGGTACCTTTTGCGAACTCAGTGAGGACAACGAAGATTGGCAAATCTTCTTGTCTGAAACCGTGCGCTGACATACGGATACATCTTTGGAGGCAATCCTGTTGAGACTGGTCAAGACTGGCTCATTGCCTGGAAATGACTGAACTGTACTCATGTGCAGAGAAAGGATACTGAATGTGATCTCAATGTCTTTTGATGCAAAAAAAGAGAAAAAGACTGTCTGTTTGATGTTGATTCTTGACTCTTGAGTGATAACTTGAAATGACTAGATAATGTTAGATCTTGTCCGAAAATCAATGATAACTCGTCATATGACAGAAAGTTGTTGATTAACAAGCCACTGAATGTTGACCACTTGACAGCAGAGCACTGATAGAAGTCACAGATTATTGAATGGCAATTGCTGATTGGTATATAAGAAAGGTTTCTGAGGAAAGAGCCTGAGCACTTTTATATTCGCTTGAGCCTCGCCCTGGCTTGCTCGCTGGTTTCTAGAGATGAGTTGGTACTGTGCAGTTTTTCGTTTGACACCTGAATGTAGATCACATACTTACCCGAGTGCCCTTTCCCTCATTAATTCTAAATAGAGCAAAATGTTATCAACAACTCAGTCCTTCCACTCTTCCGCTTTATGCCCTTCTACGCCGATAGAGAGAGAAGGGCATAACAAGGATACCCTTATTATACATGACTCTCCCTCATACTTCGCTATAAGAGCTTGTAAGGCGAACAGTTGAGAGTGAAAAATTGCTTTCTTGACTTGCTGCCCGGGACACAAGGAGGGTGCTGCTGATGATCTCTCTTAGGATCAGTTGCTTGTTCTCTCAACTAACGGCCAACAGATCTCTGCTTGATGAACAAATCTGCCGTTGAGGCCCTCGGTGCCCGTTAAGTACTTGAACTTACAACAAGCCTCTCACCGCTAAGTTCCCAACAAGCTCGACTTTGATGTTGCTAAGTTCTTAGGCAAACCGTTGACTACTTAGTTTGTTGCCAGCTTTCTGCTAGAGTCGACTGAGATTGCATATAGTTTCACTACATACTGCATACGAGTGCTATTACTATGTCCTGTCCGTGTACTGCATGGTCCTGTTGCATAAGACTGGTTGTTCTCAGTCTCTAATCGGACAAGCTGAGTTATAGTGAAACTAACGACGATCCTGCACTCAAGCATTATGCAAGATATCACTATTTCCGCAGACTTTATTCCGTAAATAATATACAGAGTGCTACAGATTGCTATTTCAAGTATGTAGTATGTACACATCACGGGTTCTGCTTGGGGCGGTACTGGAAGCGATCCTCGCTCGAATAGTACACTAGGTACATACAAGAGTGTCAACCTTCGTTTCAATATTTGACTGTGCTACCAGTTGTAACCCTCACCTAGATTGAAAGAGTGGCAGGTCTCATTCTTGCCTGAGAACAACACTGCATGTCACTGATTGCAGTTCACACTGGTACAAAAGAACGAACTTCTCTTACTGCAGCTTTCGTCCAAGGAATTGTGTTATGCAGTTTATGAGCCCTCACTCAGACATCACACAGGCTACTGGTGGCAGTTATCATTTCTCGTATATAACACTGGGGCTTGACAAGACCCACAGTTGTTCATATGCGGTGCGAAGTGTCATAGATCAGGGTCTTCGTGTTATCCCTCACTGGACTTCCCCTTGAGCCTACAACTGCGTTTCAACCAAATGGCCTGCTGATCAATCTATGATACATGGGACACAAGGCTTTGAGTCTTTCGAAAACCACGTCTGGGACTCAGAGGCAGAACGCGTGAA
This sequence comes from Chara braunii, assembly GCA_003427395.1. Classification (NCBI taxonomy): domain Eukaryota; kingdom Viridiplantae; phylum Streptophyta; class Charophyceae; order Charales; family Characeae; genus Chara; species Chara braunii. The sequence goes on from BFEA01000252.1 coordinate 588,089, forward strand.
GTATTTTCCAAACGTAGTTCACCCCAAATCTAAGTGCGCCCGTTCTGAGAAACAACAGCAGTGTCTGATCAGGTCAGCTGGTTCTGAGACACTAACGATCTGGAGAAATCTTTGAAATGACCTCACATGTGATTCATGTATTTCTAGAAACTCACTCCGCTCGTGCAACATGCCGAAAGCCGAATGACTCTACCAAGCAATCCTGATGTATCTTCACTATTGGACGGGACAAAATAATCATGTTAACTGAAAGTCTCTCGATCACAGTCCTTACTTGTTTATGGCACAAAACGCCTTTGGTCACAACACTACCTATATGCGGAGTGAAGTGCTGCTCAAGGACTTTCTATGAAACACCAAAGAGGACTTTTCTCGTAACGGTCCAGATCATCTAGTACTGAGGGTCGTCCAAAGCACTCGTGGCTCATGTATCATTCAATCCCTCGAAGGTGATTGCTTCTTGTTTATCGTGTAAGGGAGATCCGTTTCGAACATTAAATGGGACACAACAATTTTCATGACCTGTCGCCTACTCCTTTATTCCCGCTTTTGGACAAAACGCAGTTTTAAGCAAGGGAATCGTTAATCCCCACCAAGCATGTATTTAGTGAGAAAGTAGACAATCGTTCTCAAGATTACTTTCCTCTTTCCCATCAGGTTAGACAAAATTATCAAGAAGCAGGAATTGAGTTTCCCATTGGTCAAAACTTTGACCTTATGCTTGACGTAAAAAAAAACTCTCCAAATGAGTGGAAACTAATCAGACCAGCAAACTTAAAGGCCACTCAGTTTCTGAAGTATTTCCTTTAAGGGCCCTTAGCTACTATTAGTCACTCGTCAAGGGAATCAATCCACGAAAGGAGAAAAATATGAGAAAAGAGGGAACGGAAGGGCGCGTTCAATGCCTTATCTGTATATCATCATATTATCATACTTCGGCCAGCAATCTTTTGATTTTCAAACAGATGAACTCTCCTCTCCCTTTCTTCGAGTTTTGCTACCCCCGAAAACACCCAGCATCCACCGACCCAATATGTACAAAGACCTCGTCAACTCTGGTCACCAAAGTCAATGTTGTTTCTTGGTAGTAGGGATGCTAGACCAGGTTAGGAGTCGAAGATCTCAAGGACTGGTACATACTTAATTTCTTCGAGGATTTGGACAGTGGTAATGTTTTTTCAGCATACTTGCACAAATTCACCCGCTAATGTCGCCAACCATGCAGTGTGAATCACAACCGGACTGTGACCCGGAAGCTATCAATCGGCCTGTCCCAATTTCTGATGACGCCAGTTACTATGACCACTCACACCACTTGTAGATTACCATTGAAAGCTTCTCACCCATCAAACGGTGCGAAAACAGTATGGCTGATATAGATGGTGAGCTCGAACATAGAAAACCTTGAGTAGAGTTTCCAGGGAAAATCTGTCTTGAGTAATACCCCTCTTCTCTAATTAACATAGTGCGCCATCAAGGACCATTCAAGAGTAAGTGCACAAGGGAGCAATTTACTGAGAAATTACTGCTTTATAGATGGCGAGAACATTACCTCTTAATGGATGATTTCGACTTCTGCTGGTACACACCTGCCTTCTCGTGAGAGTTTCGTGCAGTCGATCTTCAAATACTAATGCCTGCAGTTACCTGATAAGACCTCGCAAAATTATCACGTCACCGGATTAAAGTCGAGAAACAAGAGGAGTAACAGGTCACCGGATTAAAGTCGAGAAACAAGAGGAGTAACAGGCTGCTAGCGGTCATACTGATAGCATCAGCAATCGCGTCCCTAAACCATGACGGGAATGAAACATACGGTGACAGATAACAAGGGTCACTCGAGGGAGCGGATGCAATCAGTCAGTCGCGCACGCCCAATGAGTGACTTGCTGGGACTGTTTTTTTTTTTTTTTTTTTTTTTCTCCGGATGTGCTACCAGTACATGCTTCATGCACCCTTGTTCGACCTTCCTCGACTCGACAATAGAGGATATCACATGCCGCACATGGAAAAGAGAGGCTTGTGACGTCAAGCACAATGTACGAGTGTGCTCATCCTTGCCAGAAGACGAGTTTTCAGACTTCTTCCGCATGTCTGATTCCTGGAACATTTCAAAGTGCCACTAGCCTTTTGCTGTAACTCGCCAATCAATAATATCATGTCCCTCCCTCACCATGCATAACTGCTTTATTATCCCTGATGGCAACAGGTGGTCAAGCAATAAAACATACTAAACGCGCCGGGATGTAGAAGACAACAGAGTACTCTGCATGCTTTGATATGATTATAAAGCACGTACGTTATCTCATCTCCACTCTCTCTCAAACAAGCAGTCTCATTAGTAAAAGGCAACAATCACACGTAGAGCCGTTGACGTCAACAGACTCACACAACGTGAACCGAGAAGAAGTTGATGACGTCAACCGGAAATCCCCCTCTCTTACGCCCAGGAGCTCTATCCGTGACTGGCTTCTCATGCGTTTTTCTTCGCAAGATGACTTACAATTACATGGATGCTGCTCGCTCAGCTTTGCATGTCTCCTAAGAAAAGAAAAAAAAACTACGACAGCCGTACAGAGTCCGTGAGTTTCTCCCGCTCCTTCGCTCTGGAACTCTGTCGTGAAGGGGTCCTTCGCTAACTAGCCTTCAGCACCTGCGCGAGTGAGGGGCTTTTTTTCAATCTTTTCTGAGATAAGATATGAGACAACTGCTGACACGAGACACATGTGCCAGATAAGTGGCGCCAAAAAGAACCGAAAGGTAAGCAAGTTCTCCCTTTGACATCTCTGCCTCGGTTGACTTCTCTCCCTCTCTCTTGGTCGTGGCAGGGCGCGCTACCTATAACCACCTAGCGGCCTTGGTCTCTCTTTCGTCGTGAGCAGGCCTCGGGGCCGTCCTCTATTGACCCAGCCAGCAGGTGGACCTTCCGCCACTGTTCCAGCCCGTGCCAGGACTTGTTAGTCACGTCACTGGACTCGGCCTCGGCCTCTGAGTCCCAATCCAGCCGCTGCTATTCGCATCCAGTAGTCCCCACGGACGTCTCTGTCTCGTGGTATGCAATAGCCACCTGGACTTCTGTCGTGACCCCGCTCTGTTCCTCGCCTTAGTCACGGCCACCTGCAACTTTTGGTCAGTCCTCATATCTACCTCCCTAGCCCCTTCTACACTAATCTTCAGCTCGGCCTCGTCACCACCATTGAAGTTTAGGACAGTTGTAATCCAGGGGCCTTCCCCTGATTCTAGGGACCATCTCATCAGAAGCCTCCAGCAGTCCGGCTTATAGCCGTGCAGGCCATAGCCACGCACTTTCGAAATGGCCAGTATTTAGCGTGATGTACGCAGGCGAAGGTGGTTGTGGCCTGAGCACCTCACCGCTCTGCTCTATTATGCAAGATTGTCGGCTGTGTAAGTACCGCGAACTTGCCAGCGCACACCTACTGGGCAATAATCAGTAACGTGGCAGCTTCTGTTTTATGGAGTCACTAAGTGTCACGATTTCTATGTTTTAAACGGGGTGCTTAGGATCATTTTCAGGCCGATAAAGTATATTGGCCGGTATCAAAACAATGTTTTTAACCAATAATAGGGGAAAAAAAAAAAAGACTGATAAAATCAAGCGGTTAGTCAAGTAGGCACCCCCTTTTAACTAGTGCCAACAGTCTTCTCAGCTAGTTCTGAAAGGACTGGGCTCGACGCTGTCGAGCGCAACGGTCCGACACCGCACGTGGCAGCGCGGGACCCTCTCAGCCGCGTCACGCAGGAGTTGGACCAACCTCATCGCGAACACACAAATGGAGCTTCCTTAGGCCGCTCCGGCCGAGTGCGCCAGCCATACCTCTCACGAGCCCCTACGACAGGATAGGGCCTACGCGGGCACAACTTAACTCCACCTTACGGGAGCTGTCACCTCCCTTCGGTGGGCGTATCCCCACCGGCTACCAGTCCACAGTACGAAAGCTACTCGGTTGCAATCGCAAAGGTGGATCAAACGAGGGCATTTCTCATTCGCTGTAGCATAGGGGGTACGCGCGGTAATACGCCTGTCGGACCCGCACGCGAGTCGACACTTTGGGGGACTAAAGTCCCAAGCGCGGCTCGACGTCGGTGGACTAGGACGCATCCCACACACCACGTGCGCACCACTTTACGAACACAAAAAAATAAAGCGCACACACACATACACATCGAACGACGCGACAACACTCCTAGTCCCTTCAGTAACCGTCCCATAACTCCCCGACGCGGAGAATCGGATAGGCGTCGCGCGCGAGACTCAGTATAAAACCGCGCGGACGCAGGGCTAACTCATATCGGCTAGCAATGCAAACGTACGCAAGCAGTCGCGATGATGGCGTACCATGTAGTACCCATACTCGCTCGACCCTCGTTAATCTCGAGGGTCGCGTTCGACACTCAGGTTTCGGCTGACACGCGCCTTGAGGGTTAATCTCTCGACGCTGGACAACCGCCATGGGCGGTTGAAGACCACACCCTCTTCTGCACCCTGTGCAAAGGGGTTGAGTAGACAGCTTTAGGCTGTCGTGGTGGTCAGACATCAAGGGGTTTGACTTTGACGGCTGCCACAGACTATAACGTCCAAACATAATAATTCTTAAAAAGCAAACAAAACACGCACGAAAACAAGAAGAGGGAATAGGGCAAGGATCCTTTTTGCTTTAAAAGGAATTGTGACCGTGGGGTACCCTTCCCCCTTTCGAGTGGTGCCCGACCTACAGTAATCCCAAGCGCTGCGCCTACGTGCGAGCCCGGCGATCCCATAACTTTTAGACGCAGGGGCGGCGAAACGTCGCGCGCAGGGCTCTAGCATAGAACTGCGCGGCCGTAGACCAATTCTATGCCAACCACCGATGCTAGTCATACGTGGTGATCGCGGCCCCGGCCTCGCGATATTGAATGGCTGAAGGAATATATCACGAGGGGTTACCCCTCACGATATTGAACGGCTGAAGGACACGCCGTTCTACCCTCACGACATCTCCGCCTTCAGGGTTGGGTATCTCGACGGGCAATGGAGGTAGGTTTTGCGTGAGGGGGAGTCTCTCCCCTGCAGAGCCTAGGGTTTGGGATGTCCTGGACAAGGACCTTGAATTCCAGCCCTGGACCAACGTCCGACTAAGAAAGCTCCCAAGAAACAAATAAAGAAAGGGAAGGATTCTTCCTATGCCTTTTAGACATGACCTTCGAGTATACCCTTTGTACGGGGCCCCTTAGGCCTCGCAAACACTCACCGTAAATACACCCAAGTGTACATACATAAGGGAGATAGAGTTGCGACGGTCACTTCTCACAGGCACAATGGAACTTCTCACAACCATACGTATATATATGAGAGCGCAGGCAACCCAAATCCAAAATCCAATCCACAGGGTCTACCTGCAACCACATCAAAGAATCAAACAACGAACCACGCACTACACGGAGTCAACCCCAACCAGTCCCCACACTCATACCCTTCGCTTTAGCTATGCAAGCCCCAATCCCCTGTCCAACCAACCATAACTAAATACTCAGTACCTTTGTTAAATGGCCATTCAATAAAAGTCCGGGTGAAACCCTCAACAAACAATAAAGTTACCAGGGCTAAAGCCTTTTAGGTTGGGTATGAAGAGAGAGTTGGAATTGAGTCGTAAACCGACGAATCGGCAACCGACCTGTTATCAGTGATAACAAGAAACGATCCTTATAGGATCAAGCTGACGCTATCCCAAATACTGAATCGAATGTCCAAAAGAGGCCTGTACCATGAGACAGGTCAATGCCCAAACTAAAACATCAGCATATGGGGGATAAACTTTCATAGCACATTCTCACTCAAAGTTATCTGTCAACCAAGTCCAGGCCTACCTCTAAGCCAGCGTCCAAAGCAAAGGTAGACTAATGGCAGAATCTCCCCTATTCAGGGTGGATTGTCAGAATCGCTACCTGTCAAAATATAATCTAACTCCTCTAAATCAAGAAAATTTCGGCAGCGCTTCCCGTAGGAAAAGTGCCTTCTCATAATTTATATCAGCTCAAATATAAAACGAGAAATAGTCTTTGACTTTCCAAAGCCCAATTTTGTCTAACTCCCTGATTTGGGAAAATTTTGGGCAGCACTTTCTTTAGAAAGGGAGACTTTCCAGATTTCTACTAAGTCGTATATGAACTTTCGACAAGCTGAACTTTGAAAAGTCAAAATTTGACTAACTCCTTGGATTTGCAGAAATTTCGGCAGCGCTTTCCGTAGAGAAAGTAGCTTGCCAAAATTTATATAAAGTCAAGTATAACAAAAGATCCCAGAAAATGCGAGAATCGATCCAAGTAAAACAAACTTAGCTCAGAAAATGCGGGAGTTGAACTAACTCCTATCGCTCTAGCAAGAGGCGAGCCTCTAAAGCGACTACCTATCAACCTGACACTCGTACCAAGTAGTAGCCTCACTCAATCCCATGCAAGCCAAACCACAAAGGTAAGTACTCTCGTCATCCCAAGTCAACCTTTGCAGACAATAGTTCGTGTCTTCTCAGTAAGTTACCCATTTATACTTTACTTGTATAAGGCGTAAAGTCAGGCCATCCAATCTTATGGAACATGCCTGACTCAGCCATCAAGTATACATGAACAGGTCGCACAACTACTTCTCTCTTCTTTCGGGCATATGACTAAGCCGTTCATCTTAAAAGCAAGGCTTAGACGCCGTGAACTGTTTAATATCCAAAATGTATATGCCTTCTGAACTTAGTGTTCAAACACTGGACGTAGGACTGAGCCGTTCATCTTAGAAACAAGGCCCAGCCTGCCCAAGGTTACCCTTAGTTATACTCTTAGTTATACTCTCTTCGATTTGTGATAAGCTATAGGCAGACCATCCAATCTTATGGAACCCGTGCCCGACTGGCCTGTTCATAGATAAAATAGTATAAGTATAGCCAAATTTTAACCTTTTGGGTTCCAGCATGTGCGAGGCATTGGGCCAGACCATCAAATCTTATGGAACATGTCTGGTCCTCTGCCAGGTTCGTTTCTCTCTGGTCAGACTGTGTGCGGCATGAGTTTAAGGCCGTCCAATCTTATGGACGTGCCTTGCCCCCAACAAGAATTATCCCCTCAGAATAAAACAGGAAGAGGCTCAGCCGCCCAATCTTATTGACTTGCCCAGACCCCTCGATCCAAAACAAAAGAAACAGAACAAACCCCAACCAAACATGGCAACCAAACCCTCCAATCTTATGGTACAGGCTTGGCTCCTAAAAGTCAACCACAGTCAGACCCTCACAAGTCAGAGCAATCAGACCATGGAATCTTATGGAACTTGTCTGATTCTCAAGGCAATTCCATAGCACCGGGTCTCCCCAAACTTATGGGGACCTCCCATCCTCCAAAGCATTCAGGCCACCTAAACTTATAGAGCGGCCTGATGCCCCAAGCAAAATGAAACACAACAGTCAGGCCATCCAAACTTATGGAACATGCCTGACCCCATAGGACCCTGTCAGTCTCAGGCAAAACCATCTTTCACCCACCCTTCCCCCAGATGCACCCCTTTGTGTTCAGAATCTGCGTTCGATCAATCAACAAACTGAAACTGCGATTCCACACACATCCCTTTATTTAGTCTGAGTTGGGTCTTGTCAGTCAAACCGAGGGTGCATACAGTATACTCAGTCAAGATAGCAGGACATATAAGTAGGGGTTATAATTGGGTTTATAGAGGGTGAGCAATGGTTACCTTTCAATTCCCTGCCTCCAGACCCTCGCCTAGGTTCCGGCAGAGCTCCCGCAATCGGTGGGGCGAACCTCCCACAAAGGCCTTGGCCCGGATTACGGGTTGCGATCCCGCCTGCCGCCTTCCTCTCAGGACCAATGGACTAGACTTAGAGTAAGAAAGGCAGAAGGAGAGGTATTTGAGTCTCTCAGATCCAAGGGAGGTGCACTCAGACTCGCAGGAGAGGGCCTTGAGACCTTGACTCGCCCGAGGGCCCCGCAATGGCAGCCGAAGCAACAACTTGTTCAACTCTTAGTCAGGCCGCGAAAATCACTTCCCTGATGAGCTCCCACACCACCATACTGGTCTCCCTCCCCAAGCCCTAATCCTTTCCTTCTCCTACTGGCGCTGTACAGCCGGCCGCAATAGTTGGCAATAGCTAACGGCAACGTACAGCAGAGTGCAGCAACCAAATAGGCAGTGGCTAGCATGCAACGCGCAGGCAACAATTCATGCTCAGTCCCCAGACGCATCCACAGTTCGGGCGGCTAGCTGCAGGCAGCAGCAATACACAGCGCTGTTAACAGAGTTAGCCGCAGCTTGCGCATAGTCAACAGGATCAGCAGTAGCTAGTGCAGCGTCCCCCCCAGCAGCGGCAGTTAGTGCTACCACAACAACTTCACTAGCCCAGCACAACCACGTACTCCCTTCCAACTTCAAACACCGCAGCGAGGTAACTCGAAGACAGCTTGTAGCCAGTCAGCTACGATCAGTAGCCGTCTATGCCCAACGGATTACAAGGGACGCAGTAGTGTTGGACGTCCTTGGTAACGAGGAACGCCGCAGTCTGCAGCAGGTGGTCGCGGATCGTAATTGACTGCACCCTCGTTTGCTGATAGAGAGAGCAGCGTTGCCTTAGTTTTTTTCGCTGAACGCGGCCAGGTGCACAGTTCGCTACACACTTTCAACACCACTGCCCCCCCTGGCTACCCACCTCCGCCATCACGCCAGTCCACGCACACCACGGCTCGGCTTACGCCCCATCCCGTATCACCAGTTCTGTATTCCCACAATATCGGTAAGTCCTCCACCCCCCCTTGCTCTTTCTTTTCGGACCATATTAACCCAGAACGAACCTTCCACCAAGGCAGGGCGGATTCACCACCAGGCTCCCCGATCTGCTTCCCAGCGTGCCGCCGTAGAGTGACTTCCGATTCACCTGCCCGATAAGGTAAGTACTTGCGATCCGTTCTTCCCTCCCTCTTGCATGCCCACACATCTCGACCTTACCCCGGCCCTTCCTCTAGTGTACATGCCCTCCTCCTCAGGATCCCGACCACCGGCTAAACCTTCGGCCCTCTCGGCTGGTAGGATGGACCAAACTGACCGGACGTTTCGCTAGAACGTGGCTAGGTGCATCGGCACCTCGCCAGTCTTTTTCTCGAGTGCAGCCTGCTCCCCTCCTACTCTCAAATTTACTTACCTCTTCCTACCTGTAACTCTATGATCGAATTTGCCCTGTCGAAAAAGCTAATCTAACTTCTCACCGTACTCAATTTTGTCACGGGCTGAGTAAGGCAAGCACTCCCACATCCCACTTCCCCTTTCTCCCCGCCATAGCCTGCAGGCCTTCCCTTCTTACTAGCTCTCAATCCACTAATTTAATCCTAAAACTAACATTACAGTCGGGGTCGCCCACCTCTAAACCCCCGAAGCCAATTCTTTATTTGCCCCGTTCGGCTAAGAAACGGGCGAATTATGAGTTACCCCTCCTGCCATACCTCCTCCTTGCTGCACGTATTCTGGCGCGAAACCGCGCCAGGTTCACCCCCACCGTCCTCACCCTTCCCGGCGCTTTAGCGCCCAGTCGCTCGCTGCGCCCGGCCTTCAGGTCGCCCCTCTCGGCTCGTTCCCGCTACCACCAGTCCGATAGCTCCTGTTGCAGTGACCTCCCCGACACACCGTAGTACCTCCCCGCGCAGCTCTTTTCTCTCCTACCTTTCTATCTACTCACCCTCTCCCGAAACTAACCGTACCACCGTACTCGCCCCATGCCATAACCCCTAGTTAGCCGCTCTCCCTACCAACAACCGTCGAGGGTCCCACAGGCTACCCCGTTCCCGCTGCGCCTCACCTTCCCTCCCCGCCATCTCCACCTACATCCTCTGTATGCGCCTGGCTCGATTCGTCGACCAAGCTCGCCCCCTTCCCACAACGTTCACCGCCTTCCCTGTTGACGTCGCCCAGTCTCCTTCTCCCCGGTGGTACTTAGCGCAGCCCGGCTCCTCTCGACCGCCCCGAAGGAAACTCCCAAAAGACAAAACTGTCGGCAGCCCCGACAAATCCCCGTCGCTCTTCTACTCTATCACTCCTCCTTCTGCTGCGTAGCACCGACCAGCCTGCCCTACTACCTACTCTCACTCGTGCTTGAACCTAGCGGGACCCCGCGTCTGGGTTCCTCCCCGGTTCGCAATTCCCCTCCGCGTCGTTTTGAATTTCACCGATGTCCCGAAGGACTTCGGCCGGCCAGCGCCCACTTGCCTGTGCGTACCCGGCCCGAACTGGGCCCGGATTCATTCCGGGTCTCTGTGCACCACCCCAGCGCAGCGACCATGCAAATCTTCTCAGTACCGCCCCCGTGTCATCGGACGTCCCGAAGGACCCCGGCTACCGCCACGCCCCGCAGCCTCTCACAGTGCATTAGTGCCACCTTACCTCACCAGGCCGTGCACGGATCTGGTCCCCTTTCAGGGCCGAGTTCAGGCCGGTACCCCCACACACCTTACAAACCACCACAGTGGCCAGCCCCCCCCCCGGCTCGCCAGTCCGTCCTTCGTCTTGATGGATGCCCCGAAGGCCTAGTCGCGATAGCACCCCACCCGCGGCTCCTCAGAGTTTGGACGATCAGTTGCGGTACCGCGTCCCGAATTAAAATGGGACCGCGAATAATAACGGAGGTAGGTAAAAAAATAAAATCGACCATGAGACAAAAATAAAAAAAACAGATAGATATACATATTTGTATATAAAAATACCGAACAAGGGGCGGGGGCTGCTAGTATTTCGTCGGTCCTGTAATTCGGACCCGTTACCGTGCCCGTAGCAAAAACCAGAGGGGGATAGCCCGTCGAGCCCTCAACCCCTCGGTCTCCTCCATAACGCTCCGCTGCTGCCGCGCTGACGCCCACTGGCCTCGATTCACAAACCTTCTTAGCAGTGGTCCAATGTCGTAACCTATAGGGCTATGCCCAAGCCTGAGACAGCTGAGCGCGGGCTTCAATATGACGCGGTGCCACGTAGCGCCTAGGCCTGGGAAAGACAGCCTTGGTCCTCTCTTCCCTCCTGCGACTGGCATGCCAACACCCGGCACCCGCGTCAGCCTACTTAGACCCTATCATGGCCAACCCGCGCGCCTACCGGCGCGCCAGCTCTACTGTCGGTCGCGCGTGCCAACCAAAAACGAACCTTTGCCCCCTTAGCCAACCTACGACACGATCCGGGTCGGCCGACTAAGCCGGCCGCCCACTCAATCAGAAAAAATCACACGCGCGCCTAAAAGTTGCGCGCCCACATACTCCCTAACTTAGTTAGGGTGGGTCCGGGACGCGGTCGCGCCTCGCCCGGCCTATGCCGATCGAACCCATTTTCCCTGTCATTTGCAAAAACCAGGGCGGATACCCTTGTAAGGGTATTCGTGTCGACAGCGCGCAGTGGTCCTATAACGGGATACCAACCGGCTCCTCCTTTCCTTCTTTTAGGAGCCATCGGACTATATTCCTCATGGGTACCCGTGTCCGATGCCAAGGAGGGGGCTTATGACCTTCCATTGGGGGGGGGTGACAAGCCTCCTACCGAAGTGGCCGCGGGTTGCCCGTCTTTTGGGGTCCTACATCGTAAGTAATCCTTGGGCGACTGAAGCGCGAGGGGTTGGGCAGTCTAGTCCGCCCACGCGTAATTACGAAATTTGAAACTGAACCGTTCGATCCCCGCGAAATGACAGTGGGGAACTAGAAATTCGAAAAGACTAGATAAAAGAAGAGAATGAATAATAATTAACAAAAGAAAAGGAGGAAAAGAAAAAGCCGTTAGCGCCGCGACTGTTAGGAACCATCCGATTTAACATTTTTCTAAAGTCGCGGTCTGGGTCCGAATGCAGGTATGAAACATAGAGTTTCATTTTCATTTTTCTTTTTCTTCTTTTTATTTTCTTTTTTTTACTTTTCTCTTCTTGAGCTTTTTGCCGTAACCATATCTATCCCATAACCTGACTACAGGGACTTGGCGCGCAATTGAAAAGACTGTGCTAGCCTTTCGCTGTCGAGTCCCTTGGCAAGCCCGAGGGCTACCGAGGCCACGGGCTGGTTGTGCTCTGCTGTACAGCAGGGCGCCGAGGCTGCGTGGACCAATGGAAAGTCCAGTGGCACACCCCCTTGCTTTTGCCAGGGCAAGCGCCGACTGGACCTGCAGTCCGAGTGCACCTGGTACACAGCGGAGGTTCGTGAGCAGCTGGTGCGCCGCGGAGGTTTGTGAGCAGCTGGTACGCCGCGGAGGTTCGTGAGCAGTTGGTACGCCCAGGAGGCTGAGAGCAGTTGCTACGCCGCAGAGGGCCGGGACACAGGGCCGTGAGCAGTTGGTACGCCACGGAGGCCGGGACACCGCACCCCCTGACACCATGCGCAATGACAAGGGGACTTGGAGAGAGCAATCCACACCAAACCAGATGAGGAAAATACACAGTGGAAGCACACAAATACCCAATATACGATTGAAATAGAAAATCAATTCTAATCACCGTCTCTCCCCAATTCAATCAGCAACACAAAATTTCCCAAGAATCCCGACCACGTTATCAACACCCACGGACCAATTAGATAGGAAGTTTCATAGAGTATGGGAGCCTTCTTCTTCCTCCCTCGACATCAAGCTCTGGCCATGGCCCACTTCAACTTACAGATCCCAACCTATCCAGCCTGTCAGTCACCGCACACCCTCTTGAATCTAACTCGCCCATCTGCACCACTCACGAAGCCAACTGCCGATGAGGTGGTCACTCAGCAGCGTAGCGCAGCTCCCGGGACGAAGAAGGGGAACACCAACTTGATGAAGATGAAGACCAGCCATGTTGAAGAAGAACCAGTAAAATGGCTGCTCCGATGGCAGCTGCCAAAACCCCAACAACACACAAATAGGAGGAAGCGCTCTTCAGTACTTGGGCGCCTAGGCCAGTGCTGCCAATAACAAAGCTGCTGGGCCCCCAGCTATGCCCGCCAGCAGCATGTGAAGATGATGCTGCCACACTACTGAAAAATAGCACTCCAGCTCTCCAACGCGACCCACACCCAGCTCGTGAAAAGAAGAATGAGCAAAAGGAACCCCGAGTGCCTCGCCAGCCTCCTATTTCTAGACTCGACCTCTACTTTGACACCAGAGAAACAGAACGCTAAGACCTACGGGCCTACACAAAAACAGCGGAAAAAGACAAAATCAAACGGCCAAGTGGTCTAAAGCTGCCCCAGCAAGTGACAAGTACAGGGGTCAAGCCCCACAGACTTGAGGACATCGAAAAGCTACAAAACTAAACTACTTAGAAGGAAGTCCCAGTAAGGAATAAGTCAGGGGATCAAGCCCAGTAGCACCCAAAATGTTACAAAACGAATCTACTTAGTTATACAGCCCACTGGGAATCTGCAGTTTATTGCATTCTTACCCTCTCGGGAGTGAGAACCCACGAGCTACATAACGAACTACCAGCCATATTGCCGGAGAGGTAATAGCTACAAGATCGCTGAACTTCCATAGTGGCGGAGAACGCGAAAGCCTCAGAATCTCAGAGGGTTTATAGTGAGATGATCAGATTAGATTGATTAGTTGAATGCGAGGGTATTAGCCAGGTAATGAACTTCTAGACAACCAACCAGCTTCTGAAAATCTACGGGTTGTAGCTCAGATTATCTGTGAGTGTTGGCTAGCTGAATGCAAGGGCATTAGCCTGGTAATCAGCTTACAGATAGCGAACAACATCCTGGAAATCAGATGATTGATGTTTAGGTTGACTACATAATCAACTTTGCTGTAACCCATCGGTTATTGAAATCTGATTAATTTCTGTTTGTACTAAACGTCCGTTAGGCATTAACTGGTGAGCCGTGTGTCTGCAGGCGTGATACGCAGATTCTTCCTTGTAATGGGTAGGATCTGACTAGATCTGTATATGAGGCTAAACCTTATTTAGGGGCCAAATTAGATCTGACCACCATATCCATTATTATCGCTCTGGACGACAGAGTCAAGCATAGAGTAGGTTTATCTGAGTAAGGGGTTGAGTGACAAACAGGTTTGTACTCCGGCCAGTCACTTTGAAGCCCAATAGATAAAAGGAGTTAGCAGTTCTGCAGGTAAAGCGCAGAATACTGTCGATACCCGTGCGTATCCACAAAGAAGTACGAAAGATCTGACTTCTACCTGAGAGAGTACAACTTAGGACTGTGTGTGAGAGTCATCCATCTAATGAGTGCAGTTCAGTGTGAGAATACAAACTTGATTAGAGAGTGAATGCAGCTTAAGGCACATACACGGGGGGGAGTAGTCAGGCAAGGATTTAATGCAATCTACAGTGAAATTCTTGCCAAACTGCAGGCAATCTTTGGGCCAATTCATCTTCAAGAAAAGATGAATTCAGTCCGGTCAATAACCTCTCCATCAACGGTGTTCGAGAAACCTGAATAAGCCCGGAACTTAGCGTACTGCGAGGATCTGTGTCCTCGGTAGGCCTATGGGCCCCTGTTTGCAGCATTGCCCGCCCTAAGTGAAGGCGGAGGTGCCCGCCCTAAGTGAAAGGGGGCACAACATATCACAAGAGGCCCTCGACTGTCAATTTCATATTTGGGGTCCAGGCAGTTGCGACACGCCAGTTGGTTGAGAGAAACTCAGGACGGGCCACAAAGACATTTCCACAGCCTTCCGGGCTTTTCCAAAGAAGGCAGGCCCTGGGCGTGATTCGCAGCCTCATACAGAGACAGTTGGGCGCCCAACCGAACGAGGCCCAGCAGCCCAGTAGCTGCTGCATACAGGCAGCCTCCTGGGGCCTTCCGGAAGCTTCTGGGCCCAGGCCAGTCCAGCCAGGCTGTGCGAGTAGGCCGGCTCTTTCCATATAGGAAAGAGCTCTCCCCTGGCAGCCTCATTCAGGCACTCGCATGCTAGCGGCAGCGCTGCTGGAGCAAGAGCTCATGGCTGCTGGCTGGCGCTGAGAGGCGAGGTGCAGCACGTGCGGTCGTGCAGGGAAGAAGGGCGCTGCTGAGGGCAGCGCCATAGCCCATCCACCATAGCTGGTGGGCTTGGTCTACAGTGAGGCGCAGGGGTGGTCGTCGGGTGTAAGAGAGGACAGACGTGAGAGTAAAGACAGGGGATAGGTGAAGGATGATGATGATGATGATGTGAGGGCACTTACCTTGTATTGGCGATGGTCTGCATGGGAGACATCTTCAGGTTGCTGCTGATGTCAACAGTTGCATTGTCAATTAGTAGGCTATAGTAGCTGTGTTAGGAGTAGGCTGGACGCTGAGCGCCAAGTAGGAGAGTGAAGGGACTGGAATCTTGTGTTGACGAGGAGAGAGTATGCTCTCCATGACATTGGTTTTCAGTACTATGAACCTCCATTGGTGTATTATTGGTGCAATGCTGCTCTCTGGACACGGTGTGACTATCTGGCTTTCATTGTGATGGTGTAATCTGGAATTGTCATCTCACTGTTGCTTGTTTTCCTTGCAATTTGGTATCGGAGCTGGTTCATATTGCGCTTCATTGGTTCTTCGCAATAGCTATTGGTGCTTCGCATGAGGTGTGGGGCAATGATAAGGCATTGACGTTGAACATTGGGCGGCCCAAGGTAGTGTGGGTGCGCCAGGGAGCTATGTGGTGACATACGGGGTGTATGCTGGATGATGAGAGCTCGCTGATGTGACATATTAAGCCGAGGTGGAACGACATTCTGTTGTTGGTTGTGCCGAGGCAAAGACCGGTCATCATAAATGCACATCATGTTGCCGGTGAGAAATTTGTGGTTGGGGGCAGCATTATGAGGTACGTTGCTCTCTTCCTTATCTACCCTCTTCGTTACTTCTTACCGTGAGGAAGTGAGTTCTGTCTTGAGAGTCCTCTCGATGTGAGGTGTTGCGAGCGCTCAACCTTGAGAGTCGACATTGTTCCTGGGCAGCAAGCTGGTGGGAGATGGGCGAAGCCTTTGAAGGGCCCTGGACGAAGCACTCGGGTCATGGTCACCATGCCAACCCGCTGAGACTAGTTCACGCATGCTTAGGCAGCAAGTCCTTGGTTCTGCTGCTTGCGCGATAGAGGTCATGCAGGGCATGCCAGCCCTTTGGACAGACGCTTACCAGACCGTCTTTAAATATTTATGGCTGCGGACTTGGTGTTGAACCTGGCTGTGATCGTCGTCTTGTCTGCGACGTTAAATAATTCCTCAGGAGATGGGGGCTCTCCTTAAATCCCTCCTGATCAACCAGATCAAACCAAGTGGAAGGCTCGTTGCATGCGAGGATAAATAAAGTGCAGGGGCTGGCAGATTCGGCATTTGACTTGGGGCACAGGGGTGGGCAGGATTGCACACCGTCAGACACGCTGCTCAACCAGATGTTCAGGACGTTGACACAAAGCCACCAATCAAGAAGGACACAGGGGGTGGAGGGATTCCGGTAACAGTTCACAGTGGCTATAATTAGACAATCTGCCATCCAGTGTACATCTCCAACAGGAGATGTTATTTTTGTTTTGATTATTTAGTTGTTACGGACTTGTCTAACAATTGACAGACAGCTACAGACAGACTAGGTCTTTGCTGCTATGCTATCTGTATTAGAGTAATTTAAAAATAGATTTAATATATGTCATGTAGGAACTGACATTAGTTACAACTACATCACCTGACTGTTTCTGTTCAGGCCAACCGTAAGTAGTTGTGTATCATATGCGGATGTGTGTCAAGCTAAGGTAGGATTCAGTGTGGATTCTAGTTTAGATCATACATACTGTAGCTCATGAATGAAGACAACAGTGAGGAGGAGGGAAGGCTAGTGCAACCCCTTAGGATCACACGGAGAACCGCTCTTAGTCAACCAATCATTTTCCAGGAGTTAGCTCCAGGGGAGGAAAGGAGACTACGAAGAGAAGCAACGGAGAGGGTAGCAGCGAGGAGGATTAGGGACGCAGCAGCCAGCTTAGCGGCTGCGATGACTACCGCCGCCTTTACGTAGGTAGTGCAGGAGCTAGGTAGGCTGGAAGGACTAGATGAGGCGGCATTAGATCCTGTTGTCCTTGTGCTGCGTAGTGTCTTACTATCAGTGGCAGAAGCGCAGAATGTCCAGCAGGAATTGCTGACCGAATTAGTGGCAGACCAGAAACAAATCGTGGCTGAACTTCGGGCTCCTCGTACAATGGTGAGGCAGCCACAGTTTGCAGTAGCTCCCCCTGCGGTTGTGGGTCCTTCATCGATGCCGCAACCCACAGGGCCAACTTTCTCTCCTATGTTTGGCATGCCCCCTCCAAGTGGTTTAGTAGCAACTAGTGGTCCGGTTCATAGAGTCTCAGTTGTACCATTTACGACAATGGTCACTACAGTCCCACTGTCAAGCCAGGCCCAGGTTAGTGTGCAACAACCTGTTTCAGTGGCTATGTAGCCGCTGCAGCAAGCCCCTGGGCCCATGCAGCCTATGTAGTGGATGCCCAAAATACCTTTGATGAGTCCCAAGCCCTTCTCTGGCGATAGGAAGAAGGATGAGGACTTAGACACCTGGGTGAGGACTCTGCCTACTTATGTGAGGCACACGCTCACCAGGCCAGAGCAGGAAGTAGTGGCTGCCTCCTTTTTAGAGGGGGGGGTCAGCAGCCCGCTGGTTGAATGGGTTAGTGCAACAGCAGGGCTACGGTCAAAACTTCGATGCTTGGGCACAGGCCCAGACATTGGAAGAGTCCGTACGGTCCGTGTATAACAGGTGGCATGACCCGCAAGGGGCTCAGAAGGTCGCCGATGCTATCAACAGTCTTTGTTCCCGCAGGTTCAAGAATGTTAGAGAGCTAACGGACACCGTAGAACATCTACTCGTGGTACCTGGTGTGCGTTTTGACCAGCAAGTTCTCCTGACGGATTACCTAAGGTGCCTGCCTGCAGAGGTAAGGACCAAGCTGGTTGATGAGGCCTATGTCGAACAACACACCTTAGCTACTTTTAGTAAGAAAGCTCTGGACATAGACGCAAAGCTGGGATCCGCGCATCAGGTATTTCATGATGGTAGGAAGAGACTCCCCCAGGACTGGAAGAAGAAGGGTCAGTTAATGTTCCTTGACCATGATGGCCAAACGACGGAGATTGACGATTTCCCAGACCTTGGGGAGTTGACAGAGCAGGATGAGGCCAGCGAGACTTCGGATGGGGGAGTCGTGGTACCCATCAAGGAAAAGGCTAGGGGGCACTGGTATCAGAGCAGGAATAGTCCCCACTCGCACTTGCCCACCTCCCGTGGCTGGGGAAAAGTGGTGTAATCTCAATAGCGGGATTTTTAGGCGTCTTTTGGCGGATTTTCACAGAAAACAACAGGAAAAAAAGCAGAAATTAGCAGCAGTGACGAGAGAGTGCCACGTGGCGAAAAAAGAGAGGGTCGTCAGAATGTGTGCAAGCAAGCGCCAAGGCCAAGGCCGCCGCATGCGTGCGCGCCACGTGCCCTGCCCCGCTCCCGGATTATATATATCAAGTTCCGGGGTACATGTTGCTGCCAGGGTTGAAACTGGGCAGTCGCCAACCTTGCGCGTAAGTAGCTAGTGGCTTAACACACTTGTCAAACTCTATACATATGTTAGCAGCATAGCACGTTAGTGTTGAAGAGTGCCCCCCCCCTTGTCGTCAAGCGGCAAGTAGTGGCCAACACTACAACAGCGGGTGAGCTGTTGTTTGCATCCTCCCCCCCCCCCGCCCCCCCACCATACACACATATGCTCATCATAGTTCCTGCTGCCTATGCACATGGCGATCTGCATTGCCACTTGGCAACTTGTTGAAGATCATGAAGACCCCTTGGCTAGGGCGCTACACTATAGTGAGGTCTGGGTGGCTGATCAGGATCTCAACACACCCAGATGATGATATTGTCATTATCTTTTTTTTTTCCTACTGCTGCAGCGATAGTTTGGCAGCAGTGAAGACCCCCCTGGCTAGGGGGCTGCGCGACAGTGCAATCACAAGGGCTGCTGAAGATCTCAGCCAACCCTAGATTATCGTTATTATTATTTTTCTGGCTGCAGCAGCAGGCTGCCAGCACCTTGAAGGCAAAAATCTTGTGGATCTTGGTCACCTTGTTTGCTTTTGGTCAACCAAGAGGTTGGTATTACCTCCCTTTCACTAACCTACTTTCCCACCCCTCCTCTTTCTCTCTCCCCTTCACAATTTAATCATCTTTTCTAACTCGACCACTACTCACTTATCCTACCTCACTCTTCTGTCTTCTTTTCCATTCTTCTCTCCTCTCCTTCCCACTGTTCTCTCATACCCCTACCTCTTCACTCATCTTCCACCATTTTTTCCTCCCTTTCCTTCCCTACTCTCCCTCTTCCACTAATCCTCCGTTCTCCCCTCCACCTTTCCCATCCCTTTCTCTCTCATTCTCTCTCTCCTCTCCCCTTTCCCTTCCCCAACTACAACCTCATCATCTCCCCCACCTCCCACTTCAATTATTTTCTATTTCTCACCTATTTCTCTTTCTTCATCACTTTTTTATTCCCCCCCCCCCCCWCCAACTTTGAATTTTTCTATTTTTCGTCGATTGTCTGTCTCTTTGATTTAAATTTCGTTTTTCCCCCCAAAAAAATGAATGATCTTATTCCTTATTTTTTAATTTATTTTATTTGTATTTTTTAGTCATTCTGAAAATTTGAATTTTTAGGGCACCTCTATATCTTGTTAGGACTTAGTCATTTCTGCTATCGGTGCACATTTTGACCCGTTGGGGGTAACGAAATGCTGCCGAAATTTTCTCTTTTCTCCCTATTTTCTTATTCCAACACATTTTGACTCCTTAAGGGTAGTGAAGTACTGAGAAATGTTGTAAGGGTAGTGAAGTGCTGCCAAATGTTTTCCATTTCACTTAGTCATTCTTCCTGACAACACTTCGACCCCATGGGTAGTGAAGTGTTGCCGAAAGTTTTGAAAAAAATCTAAAACTTAGTTTTCTCTTCACTCTCCTCCACCTCCTTATTTCTTTATTTATTTTTATGAAATTTTTCATTTGTGAAATTGTAAAACTTAGTGTGTTTCTCCTGGTCTCTCCTTTCTCTCAGCACATTTGAGAACGTCCTCGCGACCCTCCTCGCACCAATGCAAGCGTGCCTCGATGAGCTTGGACCCAAATAGGCGCAACTCAATGCGCTCACCCTTGACATCAACTGCCTCAAGGGATCTCCTCATCGTTCCCCCCACCGCTCTCATACTCCATCCCATACCAGCTCCCAGTCCGGTTTCCCATGTCTCAAGGCACGGAGAAGTGGTGGTTTCTCCTCCCACGCGGGTCAGACCCAACACTCCCGCCACTCAGACCATAATGTCTATCGCGGCACATCCATCGGCCTCTGCCGCTCCCGCCACTTTGACGATTGGTGAAGGCACTGCTGGCCAGCTATACCATAGCTGGCCAAGCAGACTCATCTACCTATCGTGATGTTGCTTCCCAACTTCCCGCACTAGTTGTGGCACTATGGTCCGGAGCCCTCCCTCCTCCTCTTATCCCCTCACTCCCACCTCAGGGCTTCCTAAAGTCCGTTACTCATTCCCCGCCAGGGTACCCTTTCCGACTCCTTTACCTCCGACCCCGAGCACCCAGCGAGTGGCTACCTTGCAGGCCACCGTGACACAACTCTAAGCGGAGACACTCATCCTGAGACAGCCTCACCCTTTACATGCTGCTCAACCCTCAGTTTTTTTCATTGCCCCTTCCACTTCAGTCTTGCTGGCTCATTTCCCTCGATCTGCTCCTCCGTCTCTACCCTCTTACCTTGCCACTCCGTCACAGCTGCCTGCGGTCGTTGCCTCCACCTTTGTTGGACCTTCTACCAGCTACCACGACCCATAGCTTGTTTCCACTTCCAACCCTGCATTGGCCCCGACATTTGTTGCCACATTCAAGTTACAGGCATCTCAACCTCTCTCCCCTCGCCATCAGCATAACAGTCCCCCCTTGTGCGCATGTCGGATATATTGACTACAATGGCACACTTCGCGTGTTGCATTGGTTGCAGACAGCCATGCGCACACTTACACTAACGAACACTAGTTAGGAGTTGTGGTGCTCTCTGCTCGCAACTAAATTGTGAAAGCGCCACTAACGAACACTAGTTAGGAGTTGTGGTGCTCTCTGCTCGCAACTAAATTGCGAGGCGGCGCTTTCACTGCATGGGAGAACTATTATACCGATCATACTCGCACATGTGAGGCTCCCACTTTTGCGGACTTCACCGCTTTCCTTCAGGACCGCTATGGCACTCAACACGGTGCGACCGACGCCTTAGATAGGGTCACCCAGACCCGATGGCCCGAGTCCACACTAACAGACTTAAAGCGTCACATCCAGGTGTTTCTGGACGACCGCCTCATTTGTGATGAGACACTCCTACGAGAGGGTCTTCTGAGCAATAAATTTTTCATCAGTCTCCCGTCTGATTATCGCATAGAGCTTTGGAGGCAGACATTTGCGTCCACGGAGTAGGCTGACGAGGCTGCTCGGCAGTATCAGAGAATGCGAAATTGCTTCTCTGACGCTCCGTCCTCTTCGCGACCCGCCGACACCACCCAGTCACGTGGCACCACTCCAGGCCGTGCCTCTTTGCCATCCACTTTCGCCAGTCAGCTCAACTTGGAGTGCCATTTTCTCGGCACTACATTTCCCTCGAGTACGACGACGAGTCTACGGCAGAGGTAGACCCTACCCTTGAGGACGCCCCCGAGGACCTAGTGCTTCGGGAGGTCATTCAATACCACTTGGATGAAAAGATTGTATCGATGGTCGACCGCTTGCAGATGATGCCCGTCATGGGTTGTGCTCGAAGTCGGCTTGCACAGGTGGACCTTCCGCAGGGTTTTGTCCCTCACGGAGCCCTATATTGTGATGACCGAGTCGCCCTCGAGGCCCGTCGCGGTTCCCTTCGTTGCCGCTATGATGGACAAACCTCCTCACGATGTCCATACCATGCCGCCCTCGAGGCCCATCGCGGTTCCCTTCGTTGCCGCTAGGATGGACACACCTCCTCATGGTGTCCATACCACGCCGCCCTCAATCGACACTATGCTGACATTTTTCGCCAGCGCCGATCTCAGTCCCCCTTCGGCCCTGCCCATCTAGTTCTATCCAACTAGCCACGGTGCAGTGTACCGCCGAGGTCTTGCACGTAGTCGACTTTCCAACCATTGAGTCGCAGTTTGCCCCTTTGGTTACCACCGCAGAGGTTCCTCGGGACACGAAAGACAGTTTCCTCTACCCCGTCGTCAGTTGAGGTACGTTCTGCTCCACAGTTGACCGTCGGATCTAGCCCTTCCCCTCCGAGACTTCAGACGTGTCACGTTATTTGCACAACTCATTGTAGTGCTCAACTCGCGACTCTCGAGGATGTTGTGTCGTCTCTCATGGATTTAAGCATTCTTCAGGCTCGTCAAGAGCAGTTGACGAGACGCATAAACGTCCTACGTCATCTCCTCGCTTTGCTCCCAGACCTTGATTGCAACCTCCCCATGATTCTCATCCACATTGGGATATCTATAAGGATGTACCACAGTTTATGGGATTCTATTTCACAAGGGGATTTGGTTCACCCTCAGGTGGTTGAGGAAGCTCGTTCAACGACCTTCAGGTCTCGCTCGCCTATATTCGTTATCCTCAATAGATAATAGGACGCAATGCTTCTTCGATGAGACGGTCCCGGAGCTCCACTTTTCTCTCACCCTCTAGCCATCGCATAGTATCCAGGCGCCTCAGCGCTATCATTCCTCCGCACACTTCGACTGTTGGAGATTGGGTACAACTTTATCCTTGGCACTCCTTGGTCTCACAAGTTTCGTGGCACAGAGGCTAAATGGGTGTCCACACATATGACTTATGCTAAAGCAGACTCCGAGGAACTCGCACGGTTCATGACCGACTTAGAGACCGTTGTTCGTGACCTGATTCGAGAGTACCGCGACGTATTTTCCCCGTATTTTTCTCATACAACGGGATCCCTTTGATGCGAGGTGTTGAACATTCTATCCAACTCGTGCATGACCATCGCGTGCACCATCAGACACCCTACCGACTCTCGATTTCGGAGGCAACGGAAGTCGAACATCAACTTGAGGAGCTCGTTCGATTGAGTTTCATTAAACCCAGTAACTTTCTCTAGGGTGCACTCGTCCACTTTGCTCACAAAGCGGACAAAATTATCCACGATCGTGGCGTTAACCGTTACACGATTCAGAGCAACTATCATATGTCTCGCACGGATGAATTCTTCGAACGTCTGGCAGACAACCGCTTCTTCACGAAGATAGATCTTCATAGCGATTACCACCAGAGCATGCTTTGGCCACTACAAGTTCACAGTGATGCTATTTAGCCTCACCAATACACCCACCACCCTCTAGACGACGATGAATAATATTTTCAAGGCATCCTTGAAGACTACGTTCTCATGTACGTGAACAACATCTTGGTCTACAATCGTACCTTGAAAGACCATCTCAGACTCTTTCACGATGTTCTAGAGCGCTTACGTCAGCTTGACTTCTATGCCAAGCTGAATAAGTGTCGCTTTGCCCAGCTCATAGTAAACTTCTTAAACCACCGCTCCCCCTCATTGCCTAAAGTCGACTTCTCGGGGAGTTAGGGCCGGAAATGGAGGGGGGTCGGTGACCTAAAAAAAAAAAAAAAAAAAAACTGAAGTTGTGAAAAAGTCAGCGCGCGGTTTTCATTTCAGTCGCTGCACTTTTCGTTTTCTTTGTTTTGTTTTTTAGGGGGAAAAAAAAGAAAAAACACGCAGTGAACCTTCCAGCATAAAACGGAAATGTACACCGCAATCATCCATGCGTGTCAGGGGCAATGTATTCAGGCACGAAATGCGGTGGCACCTGCAGTTGCGTTTTCGGTTTTTTTTTTTTTCGTAGTAAAAAACAAAAAAAACAAGAATAAAATGAGGCCCACCCTGTACTACCTGTAGGCCGAAGGTGAAATACTAATGTCGGCCTACCGGTCCCCTTACTTTACGACGTCGGGGGTAGCGGTGGTTTAAGACATCATGTGTCTGACCAGGGTCTCTACATGGATGACGCGAAGATCATTGCTGTAGCGGAGTGACCCGTCCCCACATATGTCAAGCAGCTCGTAGTTTTCTCGGACTCACGAGTTACTGCAGTAACTTTATTCGAGGATACACCAATTATTCTTACGTCCTTACCTTCACTTTCCTCCGGAATAACCCGCCATGCTTTTGGATACGCCGTTGCGAGGATGTTTTTCGCGCTCTCAAGATTTGAAGGTAGTGACTTGTGCGCCAGTTTTTCGCCTCCCCGATTTTAATCGTCCCTTCATAGTCACCACCGATGCATCAAATTTTGCAGTAGGAGTTGTACTTTCTCATATTTTTTCCACTCTTTTTGATTTCCCTTATCTCCATGTTCCTGCTTCCTCCCCCGTCCTGCCGACACTTCTTCAAGTTTTTGACTGACGCTTATCCTTCCATTACTTCCCTCTACTCAGAGTCTACTGATAGTCTTATTGTCACTTATTCTCTTACCATCTAGAAGGATGAGACTGTCGAGGCTCGTGTTGAGGATTGTCCGATCTTCTTCTACTCTCGTCAGCTACTGTCTGCCGAGATAAATTACAATGTCGATAAGCGTGAAGTTCTGACAGTAGTTTATGTTACCCATCACTACCGTCATTATCTACACGCAACACCCTTCACGATGCACACGGACAACTCAGTTGTCCAGGATTTCCTCACGAGGTCCAAACTTTCCTCTCGACAAGGACGTTGGTGGTATGATTTATCAGAGTTCAGTTTCATCATTCAACCTATCAAGGATGAAACGAATGGTGTCGCCGATGCCTTGTCCCACAGTCTTGACCACAATTAAGAACTCGTCATCTTGCTGCGATCTCAGCCACCACCGTTTATAAGTCAGTGATTGACGCATATTCCACTTAGTACCACCGCTATCCAAATTATCGCGACATCCACGCGACACTACGGAGTGGCAAAACCGTTCCTTCGTACTCCCTCGATGAGAACGGTCTCGTGTAATAACGTGATAAATTTTATCAGCTAGAACCTCATATCTTCGTTCCCTCCACTGGATTACTCCGCATCCAGGTCGTAACAGAATTCCCTGACCAAGCACTACACTCGCTATCCTGCGTTTGACGACTAGATCGTTCAGATGGCGGTGATTATGAAACACGCACATGAGAGTCTAGGCAACTCCCAGACTCGCATGGCCGCACGAGCGAACCGATCACGGATTGATCATCCATTGAAAGTCGGTGACGATGTGCTCGTCGACGCACGCCACTTACAACTCAAAATGAATACGCTGTGCGAGTTCAGACGTCGCTTCTTCGATCCATAACGCATCCTTCAGGTCGTCAGTTATGATGTTGCCGCTAGTCCAGTCAGCTTCCATGCGAAGCTACCCGATTACCGTCGACAGACTCACATACACGATGTATATCACTTTTCCTTGATGCGTCCTTATCCTTGATTATCCGAGCGCTTCGTTGGACGCCCTTATGAGCATCCTCCACCTATCATGGTGCACGGTGACGAGGTTTTCGTGATTTCCAACATTGTATATCGTCGTGTTACCAACGATACCCCTTCACGCATCGAGTAACTTGTGCATGTGAAAGGGTATCATGATGAGGAGGCTACTTGGCAAGGGAGCCCCTTGAGCACTTGGAGCATGTCAGGATGTTGGTGCGTGCATATGATCATGCTCGTCGTGCTGAGACATCTGCTCCTACTCAGCCAACTGACCCTCTTGCTCCTCCTCTAGTTAAAACGATTGTTAAGGACGAGCCCACTCCCTTTAAGGTCGTTCTTCAGGAGCAAACAGACTCATCGGCGAGTCCACATCGCACTCATTGACGCCCTCGGTGTCTTGATGACTGACACTCCGAGTCTCACCACTTATCTATCTTCCCACTGACTCACACCTTCAGGTATTCCATCTTAAGCTTCTTCATTATGTCAGTGTTTTGCAGCTCTGCTTCGACATCGACTCGACTCCTACTTAATTAACGTCATCGACCACCTCGACGACTTGAACTACCTTCTCGACTTCAACTACTTTATCAACCACAGTTACGTTGAACGTGATTACTTCATGTCACTACTCTACCTTGTGCATTTCTTTGTATTGGTTGCATGATGGTTCTCACTTAGCTGGCTCTCCCTGAGTTGGGCTCTCCCTTGGTATCACACAAGCATTGGGATCGTAGCGTTATCTTGATTACGTTGCGCCCAGATGTGGCTTCCTTCCTTATCGGTGAGTGGTGTGCATTTTTCCCTTATCCATTACCCTCATCACCCTAGTGTCGACCATTGCATGCCTTCAGTTGGGCACATCTCCACCCTATCTTAGGTTCCCCTTTCATGGTCGACCCCACGTGGTGTCACTCTTTTGTCGAGCATTACTCGCCTCGATGGTCTATCTGTTAGGGTCATTCATTTTGTTTCGCTACCACTCCCTCGCCCTGAGTCTGATGACCTATCCCATCTTCGTGTATGACTGCCCTTAGGAATTTAGATTCTTCGGCTGCATTCACCCCCTCTGAGGCCATCCCACTCTTAATGGTTCAACAACATGACATTATTTTGTCACATATTGCTATCTTTTTCTTTTAGCACTAAGACAATTGCGTCTATGACTTTAGAGTTGTATCCTGATGCATTTCATTTCCTGCTGTTAGCTAGGATGTGTATATCAGACATATACTTTTGCTCTGACATTATGTAGTTTAGGTTGCATCGCATGGACCGTGACTTTGAATCATCGATTTCTCATCTTTATTGTTGCAGAGTTTCGCTGCTTTTGCAGAAGCGTGTTTATAGGTCTCGCGATCCACTGATGGTTTGAGGATCGTGCAGCGTGCCTTTGGCTGCCCTAGCCTAGAGCGAGGTCTATTTGGGTATTTTGCCTATTCAGCCTGTGGGACCATGCTGTGGCCTGACCCCACGGGTTGTGTGCTCATTCAATCCAGTCCAGTTTTGCCCGGTACCACTGTCGATACCATTCCAGTCCAGTCCAGTCAGTTCGCTGGGGGTATACCCGAGTTGCAGTCTGTTTTCAGGCTCATTCTTCATTTTCAGGATTTAGAGTATGTGCTTGTGAAGTCTACGTTGGAGTTGCGTTGTCCCTTCGAGCTCCATCTCCATCTCCCCCATCCTCATCCCTTCGTCTTGATCCTGACGGACCGCCATTCCGACAGGTCTGTCATATGAGTAGAGAGAGTTTTTTGGATGCACTTGCGAATTTTATAATTGGGAAGAAGAAAGTAGAAGACAAGAAAGAGGGAAGGAGAAGGGCTCAAACGCACGAGTCACTTCGCAGGCAATCAAATCGCAACGTGAGGGGGTTAGTGCCTCCTTACACGGTACCGTTGAATGTCTCGAGGGATCGGTAGGGGATCGGTAGAGGCTTCCTGTACGAGGACAAAGGCGGGAAAGAAGAGGGTGCGAAGAGCGGTGCAGAGCAGGGTCAAGATTCAGATGAAAAGCGGGAGAAAGAAACGTGAAGAAGAATGGGATGAAAAACACTTACGGGTTAAAGGAATAAGGCTCTTTGCACAAGAAATTGATAGGTCCGCGCAAAGAAGAAAGGGTAAAGATGGCTTGGGATACAACAAGAGGTGGGGGAAGATTGCATGCATGGGGCCGACCTGGAAACAAAAAGGCACCGAAACAGTTACGTTCCACCCGATCCATCTCTAAAACTAGTTCAATATTTGAAAATTTTGAAAGCAATGTTTGAGTGCAGAATTTAGACGCTCGAAATCCTACACCTATTCAGATTCTTTCATAAAATTCATCGAGCTTTCCATGGCGGATTTGGGAACACTCATGTTTACGAAAGGACACGTCAACGAGAAGTTCGCTCGCAAATTTTAGAGCTCCCAACTGTCGAACGAAATTTTAGGGCGTTTGCTAAGGCGTGTATGATTCATACGTAAAGTTGAAGAATTATGAAAATCCTAAGAAAGTGAAAAGCACTTTGAAGTAAGGAGGCCGTGGCAGCCACTAATCCCGTGCATTACCCGCCTGCCAAAAAGAGTAGCAGAACATAGGGCTTCAAAAGTTCATTCAAACACAGAAGTTGGCACGTCACACGGGTGTGAGTGCGAGTATGAGTGGGTTCTGTGCGGTGTTGTGACGCCCAACCTCACGCCCAGTGCGATTTCCTGATCGGAGTGGGATGGGGGCCCAGAAGTGCGAAAAAAAGGGGTGTGTGGGGTGGAGTCCCATGACAGAACTGAGATCTCTTGTGGCAAGTTTCGGGGATAAAAGTGCAAGAGGGGAAAGTGCGGACCGTGCGCGGCGTTTCAGAGTTTATGTGCAAATAGACCGCCTCTCGGACTTAGTGTAAAGAAACAAAAGCTGCAGATGTCGTGCCGCATAAGGCAGATGACATGCGCAGTGTATCCCATGGATAAGAGTCCACACATAATCACGTTGTTAACAGATCTAGACAGTCTTGCATTCTCGAACAGAATCCCCCACAACATTGTCCCTGTCGTCGATCTCAAGCATGTTTTGTATGCCTTACGCCCGAGAGATAAGAATTACCATCTCCTCTGGTTTCACCTCTGTGGTCGGTCGCGGACCTGATGGGTGCACACTATGGGTATCGCGTTGTCTGATCAGCTGCTGTCGTCGATCGCTGCAAACTTCGGAATCAGACGACGAGGGTCTCAACCGGAGGTTGCGTGCCCGTCGTTTAGACTCTGTTCGGGTTCGGCGGACGAACCCCGAGGCTCAATATTTGTTGTCTTGCTGGCACTCAGAACAAGGGGTTCGAGGCCAATAGGGAGCGATAGCGCGCCACGGGATAACGGTGAGGTAGTGGAAGGGCAGCACCACGCGGTACGGTGGGCAATGAGTTATTAGGACGACGACCCTAGGTTCGGAGAAGACGTGGCTCGTGTGGGACTCGGGGAATTGGGTTGTGTAAGGAACAGCGTCCAATGCCCTTCCTATATCCCAATCGCACACACGTTCGTCTCCTCGTTAGCAACGAAATCTAGGAGGATCGGAGCGGGGCTTAGCAATGAAATATGCGTTATTTCGTTCCCAATATTCCTGATATTCAGGGTCCCACAAACTTTCTCGGTCCGTGATGCGAAACATCATGTCAATCCGGCGTAAACGCCGTCATGGCCCGCGCGCAAATCCTGCAGATACGCGTGTAGGCACCGTCCTTTCGGTCGGGCTTGCACGTGCGTGCACAGGATCTACTTACGGCTATGTGAGGGGCTAACTCCGGATTAGCAGGAGTGGGCGCAAGCGATGCCGATCAAAAGATATGATCCGGATTAGCTTAATTCAAATTTCGTCACTTTCTGGTACCTATCGTCATTGCCCTCCCTTTTCCTAAGGCGCCTATCTTGTCCGTGCGCGACCCCTCAGTCCCTCCCGAACAGTCAATCGCCAACAACCAAGCATAGGTTCGTACAATCACGACTTCCACATACACATGTCTTCTCTATCATTACGTGCGAATCTGAAGGATCGGTCGGAACGACTCGCAATCCCAAGTTTTCATCCGCGCATTCATTAAGGCAACAAAATTCCCATCAGACTCGTTCATGTTTAGCGAGGGTGAGGAATCGTCAAGCGTGCGTATCTTAAATTGAAAGGAAAGACAACATGCATTCAAACAGAACCCCCCGATCTTGCAAAAATTGAGAATGGCAATCACGTCGCAAACAGAGAGTGAGGAAGTACAAACATTCATCGGACTGTCGAACATGCAAGATCTAATAGAGCCGGGAATAAACGATGACACACACCAAAATTCAAAAAAAATCACAAGGAAAATCCGAAGTTGTCACAACAAAATTGGCCAAGGCGGAAATCCAAAATTTATACAAGAAGGTTGGAAGAAGAAGAAACAAAAGGAAAAGACACCATCCTGATCCGTCTCCTCTCTCTCTCTCTCTCTCTCTCTCTCTCTCTCTCTCTCTCTCTCTCTCTCTCTCTCTACGTCACCTCGTATGCGGGTAGTCCATCGCCGCGCACCAACACCGAGTCGTCACCCCGCTTAGCCCGAGCATGCTCGTCAGGTTCGCCCGTGCGCCTCAGTCCGTCGTGGCCCACACGCCAACCCCGCTTACTTGGCGCCAGCCCGTAAGATCGCCCGACCCAATCTACTCACTTGCCAACTTACTCATTAGCCGATCCTCACTGACCGCGCTAACCTTCCAAGTTCAGAGAGAGACAACTAATCACACTTGCGAACTTTATAGCGTGCATGCCTGCGCGAGGGATACGGGATTAGTACATCTACATGTCAAGGCCGCAGCGCGGGGGACGGAGGCACTCTCCGCGCATCGATCCGGGCATGCAAACGTGGGAACCACTTAAAACAAAGGAAGAGAGTGTGCATGCGAAGACGAGGCGGGAAAGAAGGAAACACAAGGGCCATCAAGAACAAGAAGATTACAGTTGCGATTGCGCCCGCCAAAAACTACAGTTACACACAGGATTAAGGCGCGGATGGAAATCAGAGCCCAGACCCTGTCGAGGCACGGCGCGTGCGAACAAGAAGCGTCGTGCAACCAAATTGCGAGGCGCCTAAATTCCTAGTCTAAATCCTAATTGCAAAAGGAAATTTCGAAAGAAAAATAATTCCGAGAGCCCGCGGGGGCTCGACATCAGTTGAGAATTAAAAAAAAACGATATTCCCGCGCGATGATCGCGCCAAAATCCGCAGTGCCCACAACAGAATAAGAAAGAAAAAACTATGATACAATTATTCTTTGCGCTCGCTAACTTGAAGGCGCAGTCACTCAATCGTCGGTGCAGGACTTTTACGGCGTCGACCCAACAAATTCAACCAAAAACGAAAAAGAAGTGAGGGCATCCATGCAACTTGCTCGCCCGACCCGTTTGCCCACTGTTCACCCCTTCGACCCATCATATTCCCCCCAACCAGCTTCGCACAGAAAATCGCGCAGTTTCAAAAAGTGGTTCGTCAGAATCGTCACATATGTGACGCCTAGGGGGTTCCAATCTTGTGCAAGCTCCCGCTTGCACCCATATCTCTCCAAGGTGCACATGTCATTACCGTAGGATAAGAGTGTGGAAGTCATGCTGTTGACACGTCCTGATCCTTGCACCCATCTTTAGTGTTCCAAGGAGGGGGGGTAAGGGAGTCGGAATGCGGGTGCGGGGGGTGGGGGATGTTATCTCGGGAGTATGGGTAAGAAGCTTGCCATCCCTGATACTGTCCCGGGAAGTTCAAGGTACCGGACGGTGCGTGTATGCGCGGGAAGCGATGGCTGCCATAGGGAAAGGAGGCGAGATAATCAGGATAGAGAGTGGAAAAGGTACGAAGCACGGTCACGTGGAATTGCTCGTGGTCTGTACACACAGGGATAGTTCCGGTGATTGTGCAGTAAACTTCGATCACATGCGATCCCGCCATGCGGTGATGAAAAAAAGGATGTGAAGGCAAAGGAAGGAAAAGACGCACTGAGTAGTGGGGTGCGGGTCTATTTTGGCGGCGAGGGAGGTGGTGTAGAATTGGTAGAAGAGGGAGGACGGGAAAGGATTCTGGGGAAAGACGAGTGGGGTGTGAGGTAATCAAGGGGACGACGGGATAATGACCGGGGACGTGGCCCGATGCCCCGCATCGGCACGTGCTGAAACTGAGGGATGGGGGGAAGGGGACGGGGATCGACTCTGTTGCCTCCGTGTCTGCGCGCTTGAATCCTCTGCGGCACAACGCTCATCTTTCTCTGTCAGTGGCTCCGGATCTCTGGTCGGATCGTCTAGAATCGGCGAATCAGTCCCCGCCGCTTGCTCCAATGTCCTCTTTCCCTCCGCGATTTTTGCCCGGCGTCGCTCGGCTTCAGCAGGGTCCTCTTCCTGTGTCCCCTCTTGTCCCGCCCCTTCTTCCTCGTTCTCGTCCTCTTCCTCCTCTTCACTTATCGCCCCCGACTCATGCTCACTATGCTCGTTGTAATACTCGTCCTCTTCGGGGGTGTCTTCCGATTCGTCTCCCTCTTCCTCTTCTTCCTCTTCTTCCTCTTCTTCTTCTTCTTCTTCTGAGGTCGGCTCCCCTCGACCCAAGAAGAGAAGGTCAATTATCGCCGCGGGATTTAGGTAGTTACCGTGTGACGGGTAACCACGGTTGTCCCAATCGCCTTCCAAGCACGCCGACCATTGTAGATACGGCGTCAGGTTGCGCGAGAGAATATGTGGCACCAAGATCTCGTCTCAATGCGAGACGATGTCGATTGGCAAATCGTCCAGCAGTTGCGTTAGGAGGATCAAGAGTTTCCCCACGATCGGCTGTCGATGTCCTGCCTCCACCGATCCGAAGACGAATCCCAACAAATCTCCTTCCACCCCCGTTCTCCACTCTTGAAGAATGAGCAATTCCACGTCCTCGTTCGCGGCGGGGTGCTTGCTGTCTCTGGTCCACTTCAGCCTGATCTCGACTCAGCACAGAGATAGAGTCTCGTAAGTTTGCCACCACCCTTGCCACTGTTCAAGCTTAATGAAAGGGACCGTCAGTGGTTGTACTCGGAAAGAGAGACGGGGATGGAGCGCTGACTGCCAAAAGGCAGGGAAGGCAGAGGGGAGGCTGAAGGTGGAGAACCTGTGATAGTTCATTGAGGACGCGAGAAGACGGTGAGTGCAGGGAGAGATACGGCGGGATTTTGTCGGAGAGTGCCGATGCCGTCCAGGTCAATAGTGTTAGTATTGACAACGTTATCCCCTCGCTGCGCAAGCAGCTGACTCCAGGAACTCGCCAACTCCCCCCCCCAATCTGGCAGCGAGACGAGGATGTTCGGATGCGCCCGCGGGTCCACCGTAGTGATATCTCCGCTAAAGGAGACAATTGTTGAGATGTGGCTGGTCCCTGGCGTCGAGAGCCGTAGAAAGGCCGATGCTTAGGCCAACACCTGTGCCTTGCTGTTGGGTATCACGAATCGGAACGCTGCCCGTGCTGAAAAACTGGGCAAATCGGATGACGTCCGGGCTGACACGAGGATGATGAACTTGTTTGATCACCGAGATGTGTCCGCGTGGCGCTAACATCCGCTCATTGAGTACTTGTTCCGTGGAAAAACTCATGGCGAAGAGGAGGGAAAAGATGGAGGGAGAGAGGAATGAGACTGGGGGACGTCACTTTCCCACACCCAGCTGGAGAGGTAGGAGAGGAAACAGAGAGAGGGCGGAGATAGGACACGTGGCGGACTATGGGCCTAACATTTCGGGAGCGAGGCGCACGGTGTTCACTGCGTTAGGTCCGAGCTTGATCACTCGTAAGCACCCAAAGAATCGTGGTGCTAGTTTCCCTTGACGAACACATTTCCTTACCTGCACCAAGTCCCCTAATTTATACTGGGGTCGGGGACCCGCGTTCCCGTTCCGGACCTCATAGCTTCGGACCTGTCGGCCATGGGCCATTTTCGTCATACGCTGTCTTTTCCTGGCCAACCGGGGGAGGGCCCTTTTAATCAAATCCAAATGACGTTGGGCCTTGTCCTTAACCGTCGCTCTAGTGGCCCTTCAGGGAAGGGTCGTTTCATCATTTAGGCTCGGTATCGAGACGCAAGCTAGGTAGTTGGTCCGTAGTTGAAATGGCGAAAGTCCCGTAGATTCATGCGGGGTCCCTCGGTGTACAGCCAAGATATGATCCACAATATCAGGCCACAGTCGCGTGTCCTTAGCCACGATATTCCGTCGGAGTGCCGTTTTGATGACCCGATTAGCATTTTTTACGAGACCGTTCGATTGAGACATATGAGGGGCGGTATTATGAATGGATACTCCATGTATGACTATATTTTTCACGACTTTCCCTCGGAACTCTGCTCCATTGTCCGTAAGTATTTCCTCTGTATCCTGATGCATCCCGAGGAAACGGTTGACACACCACGCTATTTCCGCCATCTGTCAAGTCCGACATGAGTAGGCCTCGATCCATTTTGAAAAGTGATCGACAAAAACGAAAAGCATTGAATATTCACAGCTATTCGGTCCAGGGGGCACAACAATATCCGTTGTATCCATGCTAACCCTTTGAAACGGTCGTTGGACTTCAGTGGGCACTATCGACCTAGACGGCTGAATCGGCGCCTTGTCAACGGCGCAGACCTGGCAATTTCGGACGATGAATTTAACAGCGTCGCGAATGTTCGACCAATACCACTCGT
Organism: Chara braunii; assembly: GCA_003427395.1. NCBI lineage: Eukaryota > Viridiplantae > Streptophyta > Charophyceae > Charales > Characeae > Chara > Chara braunii. The sequence continues at coordinate 622,262 of BFEA01000252.1, forward strand.
TTTTATCGATTGCGGCTTCCGTAATTCTGACAGGAAAATGGGCGGCGGTTTCCTCGTGTGCAAACTTAACCCAGTCATACCTCATGAACGGATGCGGGACAAACACCAAAATCCCGCTACCATCCGTTTTTCGTTTTTCTAAGCGTCCTTTGTTCCATCGATAATCCCGAGCCCGTTCATTGGCCCGCCTCCGATCCTCCTTTATGAAGTCCCGGAAGGGGTTCCCGACTACAGTGGTTATTAAAACGACATTTGTCCACACTTCGGCCCTTCTAAACCTACGGGTCTTTTCTAAACCCTCTGACGTGACTTCCACGAAGCGGGCCTCCATAGGAATTTTGTCGGATCGACACAAGGGACATAACCAAGCCTTGTCCACGTTCCGATATTGAATGCAGGCACCATGGGCCCTAGAAACGCAATGCTGAGAATCTACTCACTCGACATACCCTTCCCCACTAGGACGCATAGGGATCGAATAAACCCTCGAAATTGCTTTGCAAAAATAGCAAAATTTATCGACATACCCTTCCCCACTAGGACGCATAGGGACCGAATAAACCCTCGAAATTGCTTCGCAAAAATAGCAAAATTTATCGAGCAGGGAGAGAAGAGATGAAGGAGGGGGAAGAAAGAGGGCCTTCGGAAGTACCTTCGTGCCCCGACGCCATTGCAACCGCCAATCACTTCTTAACAGGCCGAGGAAGGATGGCCACCTGTCCGTACGAGGGCTCGTTGTTTGGCTCTGGCTCTTTCCACGGCGTAGTCTCGTCACCCTTGGCTACCTTGTTGGTCCGGTGTAATCATGTCAGTCCGTCAGCGTTGCCGTGTTTCTCTGTCTTCCGATAGGCGATATCAAAATCGTATTCTTGCAGTCGCACAGCCCAACTCCCAATCATGCCCATGTAGTTAGTAAGCTTCTTGAGAGCCAGCAAGGGCTCATGGTCCATGACGAGGAGGAATTTATGTCTGTATAGATACGGATGGAAATGTTGGATTCCCCACGCAACAGCGTAACATTCACCTTGCGGAGCCGAATCGTTTCTCCTCTCATCTGGCACCGTTCGCGAAGCTTACTCGATGACGTGTTCTCGACCGTCGTTCTCCTTTTGAGCTAAAATAGCGGAGATCGCTTCAGGCTGCCAGTCCATAATGAGGATGAACTGCTTTTCCGGATCGGGCCGAATTAAGATAGGTGTCGTAGCCAAAGCCTCCTTCAAGGTGCCAAAGTCCTGCTTACATTCCGCATCCCAGTTCAGTGGCTGGTCCTTCCACAAAAGATTCGTCAGGGGTCGTGCGATAGCAGCAAAACCCTTGATAAATCGACGGTAGTACGAGGCCAGTCCCAGAAAGGCCCGAACTTGCATTTGTGTGGTAGGCGTGGGGGCTTCGCGGACGACCGCGACTTTTCTCGAATCCGGTTGTAAGTTTCCTCGCGTCACCACGTACCCCAAAAACGAAATTTTGGAAAGGAAAAACTCACTATTTTCCAATGCAATCTTGAAACCAGCGTCCTTCAATGCTCCAAGTGTCCATACAATGTGTTGAGCATGTCCGTGGAACGATTCCGAGTAGACCAGGATATCGTCCATATACACAATGACGCATAAATTAATCATGTCTTGCGTCAGCCTGGTCTTGTTCACAAAATTCTGAAATGTGACATTCATCGGTTTTTGGAACGTGGCTGGTGCATTGCAAATCCCCATCGGGCAACGAATTCACTGCCAGGTACCCTCAAATAACTCAAAGGTCGCCTTTGGCCGATCCTCCTCCTTCACCAGAATATGATGAAAACCATGACGAATATCGAACTTGCTGAAATAATTAGCACAGCCAATCGCATCCAGCAAATCATCAATCCGGGGAAGGGGATACACATCATTGATCGTAATATCATTCAATTTCCAATAATCAATGCAACTGTGAATCGACCCGTTTTTCTTTGGAACTAACACTACAGGAAACGACCAGGGTCCAGTTGCGGGTTCAATCCACCCGTTAGTTTCAAATTCTCGAATTTTCTCTAACGCGATCTTCCGTCCTGCTAGCGAGTATCGATATGGTTTGCAATGGATCGGCGGATGAGTTTCAGTCTGAATTTCATGTTGCATTACTACAGACAGCCCGATGTCTGTATCTGTGACACTAATCGCCCCTTGATATTCGGTGAGTATATCGGCAATCAGTCGGTGAATCTCATTCGGTACATACTGTGGTACGTGCAATTCGTACAGTTGTCCATGTACGGTAAGTGCCACGTACTTCGTGCTTGCCCGATTACTGTTTTCCTTCGGGGGAGCAGAAATGAAGGAGTTATCCGATCGCCAGGAAAATCCGGTAGCAATCATTTGTGCATCTTCTTCTCAGATGGCCATGTGAGGTCACGCCACCACTGTCGTCCGACCAGTATGCCGGTCTTTCAGGAATTTTAATTCCGAGTTCGTGCATCATGGGATCATCACGCTAAGGGGGTTCCGAAGCTTCACTTTGGGCCTCTAAACGTAACAATCTCACCTCCTTTTTCGGAGTCGGTAATGAACGAGGCAACCCCGTAATGTCGCAGAACGCCCTCTTTTCTCGATATCTCGAGAGAAGTGGGGTGGTCGCTTCATATAGGGTTCGAGGGGTTTCCAAAGAATCAATCATCCGGGATACCTGTACAAGTGGTTCTCCAAAGATGAGTGCTCAGGTCCGTTGCAGATTCTTTTCAGTGAGGACGAACGTTTTAGTTGTCTTCTGTCGAATGGGGTAGCGGATCGAGCAGTGCACTATATTTTGGATCACGGGGTCCGTGTTATCCTCACTATCAGAGGAGTTGTCGGTCGGTTGAGGTTTCCTTTCTCTCGCCTCTTTCTCAAGGCTCGACTATTTCCACGTGATCACGCGAAGAAAACTCCTGATTTCGGGCAGGGGTCTTAACGTGGTTCGGAGAGTTAATCTCATTGGGACAACCTGTATTTCGAAGAATGACAGATCGTCTTTCAAAGTCCAAGTTAGCTCGTAATGCCGTGAGGGGTGGTAACCCTAGGATGACATCGTAGGTGCTTACATTTAATACTACCGCATCCCCTAAAGCATAAACCCTCCTTAGTCTGAAAGCCACATTCGTCATTCTCCTCACTGCTTTGATCTTTTCTTCGTCCGTTGAGACAAGATGATCACCTTCCGCCAACGTAATTAGATCTTTCTTTCTCCCAACCCGTTCCACGACCCTTAATGAGATAGCCAGGACTGCCGCTCCCGAATCAAGGATAGCGTTATACGAAATTCCCCAAACTTCGACGTCACACTCTGCGGATTTTTACGGGATGGTTTTAATCCGTAGATAATGGTCATCTTCTTTTATTATTCCCAACTGTATCGGATTCGACGTGTTAGGAGTAGTGGGTTTTTCCTCGATAACCGGGGATTTACCCTTCTGGGTAGTTAGCTTGGCGAGAGCAAATCTTTTCTTGTTTGCTTTGCAATACTGCAACATGCGTTCGTTGGCTTGTTCGGATATGGACAGCAAGTGCCCTATGGGTAACGGGATCCGGTGGTCCAAGGCTCGAACAATGTCCAAAACGTCGATTTCCCCAATGATAAAGCTGGGACCACCTGTCTCCATCTCTTCTGAGGACGGTCTCCATTCAACCACTTCTTTTCGTTCTTTTGCCAGCCGGATTGTCCCAATCATCCCTAGTCCCGGATATCCCAAGGCAACGTGTTGGTCAAGTGGGATAAGTTCCGTTGCTTCCTCAACAGGGGCTATCGTACTTCCTCCATTTTCAATTTCCTCTGGCATCGTTCCCACTCTCCCTGGCCCATTTGCCACAGGTGCAGCAGCCACCGGGGCCGCTCTGACTCGTGGTTGTGCGGGTCGGTGAGGGCAGTCTCGAGCTATGTGGCCTGACTGATCGCACGTGTAACAGACACTCAAGTTAGTTGCGGCTCCGCCCATAGCCTGGGCAGCGGGGACCGTTGCTTGCTCAATGGGTGCAACTCTGACATCGATAGGGCGCATCGATCTCATCAGAGATTCTATTCGGGCATTGTGTTCACGCTGTTCCTTCTTGCTTTTTTGCATCAGACCGACTAACGTGCGGGTTAGTTCGAGTACCGCAGTACTTTCGTTTGTCCTATTCGAAATTTCGTGGGAAGGCGTCGGGGTCGCTAAAATCGGTATAGACGTTCCCACAATTGCATCTGGTAGGGACTTTTTGGTCGGGATCTGCTCAAGATAGGTGACGGGGCATGAAATGAAGCCCATGTTTTCGAACTTGTTATGAAGTGCTGCCAACTCAGCCCTTGCTCGGGCCAGTTCCGAAAAATTTCCTTCTCTGGGAAAATCTTTTCCTTCTAGGAAACTGCCAGCGAATTTTCGCTCCATTGCTTCGGCTGCGGTCATAATCTGTTGTAATGTGTGGTTGATAGGGGATAATTGTTTTCGCAGTTTCGCCCTTATGGCCCTACTACAAAGCCCATCAATAAACAAATCTCTTTCAACTTCTTTTCCACGTTGGGTTTTGACAAACATCCGGTAAAAGCTGTTTCGATATTCGGTGACCGACTCAAACGGTTTCTGAAGTCAATCGTTGATTATAAAGAGCGCTTGTTCCGAATGAATGTAATCAAATTGATTTAGGAAATCCCGTTCAAAGGTCGGGAGATCTACCCAAACGTAAGTGTTAAACCAGTGGTGAGCGTCCCCTCCTAATCGAGGGGGGATATTAATCTGTGCTTCGTTGTTATCATATTGTTGTGCGCACAATGTGGCCAACCACGCTCCTGCCAAATGGTGCGCATGATCGAAAAGATAAAGATCTGGTGGAGCCGAGAGAAAATTAACAGCAGTCGTATTTTTCATCACCACTTCAGGACACCCTTCTCCACTTCAGGATGCAACCTGCCTAGACAAGTGGTTTTCAGGGTCTTCGGACCTTTCACCACTTCAAGACCATTCAGGTCTGAAAATCGTCAATGGTCTTGAAGTGGTGAAAGCTCCAAAGACCCTGAAAACCACATGTTTAGGCAGACTGCATCCTCAAGTGGTGAAGGGTGGTTTTCACGGTCTTCAGACCTTTCACCACTTCAGGACCATTCAGGATTTTCAGACTGCCCAAAACTCTCACTTGACCATTTCAGGACACCCTTTACCACTTCAGGATGCAGCCTGCCTAAATAGGTGTTTTTCAGGGTCTTCGGACCTTTCACCACTTCATGACTATTCAGGATTTTAAGACTGCCAAAAACTCTCACTTCATAATTTTCATTCCTGAATTTTCAGCTAACCGATAACCGCTTGTGGTGGAGCCATGGGTGCTCGATGCCACGGAGCCGGGTCAGGTGCAGGATCCGGATGCTGGTTTTGGTTCGCCGTTGGACGAACATTCATAGGGACCGCTCGCCGAGCAGCCGATCTGCTCCTTCTTACCACGAGATCGCGTCGCGACGCGTTCCATTGTCTGGGTCGCCCTCTGTTCACTAGGTCGCTCTAAGCGAAGTACTTCCTTCTACTAATCCGTCAGCCTCTCATGTGTCGGCTCTGATACCAACCTCACGCCCAGCACGACTTTCTGATCGGAGTGGGATGGGGGCCCGGAAGTGGGAAAAAAGGGGGTGTGCCAAGGATTTTATGAAAGTGGGGGTGGAGTCCCAGGACAGAACTGAGATCTCCTATGGCAAGTTTCAAGGGTAAAAATGCAAGAGGGCAAGTCCGGGCCGTGCGCGGCGTTTCAGAGTTCATGTGCGAATAGACTGCCTCTCAGACTAAAGAAGCAAAAACTGCAGATGTCGTGCCGCATAAGGCAGATGACATGTGCAGTGTATCCCAGGGATAAGAGTCCTGACGTAATCACGTTGTTAACAGATCCAGACACTCTTGCATTCTCGAACAGAATCCCCCACAACATTGCCCCTGTCGTCGATCTCAAACATGTTTCGTATGCCTTAGGCCCAAGAGATGGGAATCACCATCTCCTCTGGTTTCGCCTCTGCGGTCGGTCGTGGACCTGATGGACAGGGTGCACGCTATGGGTATCGCACTGTCTGATCAGCTGCTGTCGTCGATCGCTGCAAACTTTAGAATCAGACGACGAGGGTCTCAATCGGAGGTTGCGTGCCCGTCGTTCAGACTCCGTTCGGGTTCGGCGGACGAACCCTGAGGCTCGGTACTTGTTGTCTCGCTGGCACTCAGAACAAGGGGTTCGAGGCCAATAGGGAGCGATAGCGCGCCACGGTGAGGTAGTGGAAGGGCAGCACCACACAATACAGTGGACAGTGAGTTATTAGGACGACAACCCCAGGTTCGGAGACAACGTGGCTCGTGTGGGACTCGGGGAATTGGGCTGTGTAAGGAACAATATCCAATGCCCTTCCTATATCCCAATCGCACACACGTTCGTCTCCTCGTTGGTAAGGAAATCTAGGAGGATTGGAGCGGGGCTGAGCGATGAAGTACGTGTTCTTCCGTTCCCAATATTCCTGATATTCAGGGTCTCGCAAACTTTCTCGGTCTGTGATGCGAAACATCATGTCAATCCAGCGTAAACGCCGTCATGGCCCGCGCACAGATCCTGCAGACACGTGTGTAGGCACCGTCCCTTTCGGTCGGGCTTGCACGTGCGTGCACAAGATCTACTTACGGCTATGTGAGGGGCTGACTCTGGATTAGCAGGAGTGGGCGCAAGCGATGGTCGATCAGAAGATACGATCTGAATTAGCTTAATTCAAATTTCGTCACTTTTTGGTACCTATCATCATTGCCTTCCCTTTTCCTAAGGCGCCTGTCTTGTCCGTGCGCGACCCCTCAGTCCCTCCCGAACAGTCAATCGCTAACAACCAATCATGGGTCCGTACAATCACGACTTCCACGTACACATATCTGCTCTACCATTATGTGCGAATCCGAAGGATCCGCCGGAACGACACACAATCCCAAGTTTTCATCCGCGCATTCATTAAGACAACAAAATTCCCATCGGACTCATTCATGTTTAGCGAGGGTGAGGAATCGTCAAGCGTACGTATCTTAGATCGAAAGGAAAGACAACATGCATTCAAACAGAAATCCCCGATCTTGCAAAAATTAAGAATGAACATCACACCGCAAACAGAGAGTGAGGAAGTACAAACATTCATCGGACTGTCAAACATGCAAGATCTAATAGAGCAGGGAATAAACGATGACACACACCAAAATTCAAAAAAATTCACAAGGAAAATCCGAAGTTGTCACAACAAAATTGACCTAGGCGAAAATTCAAAATTTATACAAGAAGGTTGGAAGAAGAAGAAACAAAAGGAAAAGACACCATCCCAATCTGTCTCCACTCCCTCTCTCTCTCTCTCTCCACGTCACCTCCTATGCGGGCCGTCCGTCGCCGCGCACCAACACGGAGTCGTCACCCCGCTTAGCCCAAGAAGGCTCGTCAGGTTCGCCCGTGCGCCACAATCCGTCGTGGCCCACACGTCAACCCTGCTTACTTGGCGCCATCGCCCGACCCAATCTACTCACCTGCCAACTTACTCGTTAGCCGATCCTCACTGACCGCGCTAACCTTCCAAGACAACTAATCTCGCTTGCGGAATTTATAGCGTGCATGCTTGCGCGAGGGATATGAAATTAACCCTAAGTGATGAGAAAGAGAAGAGAGGAAGTGCCTACGTCAGCATGTCCAGTCCGCGGCGCGAGGGAGGGAGCCACTCTTTGCGCATCGATCCGGGCATGCAAACGTGGGAACCACTTAGAACAAAGGAAGAGAGTGTGCATGCGAAGATGAGGCCGGAAAGGAGGAAACACAAGGGCCATCAAGAACAAGAAAATTACAGTTGCGATTGCGCCCGCCAAAAACTACAGTTACACACAAGATTAAGGCGCGGATGGAAATAAGAGCCCAGACCCTGTCGAGGTACGGCGCGTGCGAACAAGAAGCGTTGTGTAGCCAAATTGCGAGGCGCCTAAATTCCTAGTCTAAATCCTAATTGCAAAAGGAAATTCTGAAAGAAAAACAATTCTGAGAGCCCGCGAGGGCTCGAAATCAGTTGAAAATTGAAAAAAAAAAATATTCTCGCGCGATGATCGCACCAAAATCCCCAGTGCCCACAACAGAATAAGAAAGAAAGAACTATGGTACAGTTATTCTTTGCCCTCGCTAAGGCGCGGTCACTCAATTGTCGGCGCGAGACTTTCCCGCCGCCGGCCCAACAAATTCCACCAAAAACGAAAAAGAAGTGAGGGCATCCATGCAACTTGCTCGCCCGACCCGTTTGCCCATCGCTCACCCCTTCGACCTGTCGTATTCTCCCCGACCAGCTTCGCGCAGAAAATCGCGAGGTTTCAAAAAGTGGTTCGTCACAGTGTGTTGGAAAGTGTTGGTCTTAGACACTACTGCTATTCGATCGGGAATGGGGGGCGGTGAAAAGGGAGGTGCAACTGCTGGCAAAATGATCAGTCCTTGGGTTACCCGGACCCCCACCGGCATCCCCACCCCATCTCTGACTACCGATGTTGGGGCGGGGGGCAACATGCAATCCCTTCATTGTGAGGTCGCTATGTTTGCAGGGGGGCCGTCTATACAGCCTTAGGAGTAGTGGTACGTAGGTAGTGAAAGGCAAAAAGAATTTGAGAGGAAAAAAGAGAGAGAAAACAGTTCCTAATAAAAAAGACAAGGTTAAAAAAACAAAGAGCAACAGGATCTGATCACCTCGAGTGACATTGAGCAGAGACTGCTGATGTTCATAGGGGGAGGGGACCGGAGGGGAGGCACAGTGACTGGACCATCGAAGAAGCTGGGTCCTGATGCTACCGGCTGACTCGTGGCCGGTATCGCCCACCTGCTGGTGGGTGCAGCTCCCGCATGTTCCCTCGTTGGAGGGTCGAGTACGGATGTGGCTGCTGCGGGGTTCCCCGTAATACTATAATGACAACAAAAAAACGGCCTGAAAGGCTGTCCTGTCTGGATTCCACAGGTAATTGAGTTGGTTGGGCTTATATATATATCGTCACAAATAGATATATATATATAATAATAATAATAAAAAAGGGATAATTTGCAAAATACCCCCACAAGTAGAGATCTATGCCAGAATGCCCCTGAAACATGTGGGTAGAGCGGAATGCCGTTTCGGGCCGAAATCTTTGTGTTGTGTCCCTGTCAGGCGGGTGTGCAACTTTGCAATCTGGACCTCCCCGTTTGTGGCCTTTTGCAATAGCACCTAGGAGAAGTTGGCAAGTACTGGGGCATTTGGCAAAGTTGGACTATACCCCGTAGGGGTATATTGCAAAGTTGGCCAACTGACGCCAGGGGTATTTAACAAAACATTTTTTTTGTCAAAGGGGCATTCCGCTCTACCCCATCTTTTAGGGGCATTTTGGCGTACGTCTCAACTTCTGGGGGTATTTTGCAAATTATCCCCCCCAAAAATGGTCCGAATAGCCGAATGTACTGGTCCGTGCGGTGGTGGAGGTAAATGTCGAATGTTGGGTAGTGGAGCTAGGCCCAGAGGCTTGAGTGCCAGTTTTGAGCTCACCACCTGTGTATCAGCAGCTTCGTCCAGCGACTCGAGGGGGTTACTGCGACCGGACAGCTACCGTAGTGGATGAGCTGACTATTGCCCCGGGGCTAGGTCCCACTTACACGAATTAAGCGATGTTGACCGTAGATAGCAAAGATCAACGGCCAGATTGTCGTAATCCGTGCAAGTGGGACCTTGCCCGCGCTGAGAATCCCGCTGGGGCTTTTTGGTCGGCGGCGGTGCGGCACCACTCAACCTCACGGGACCCCGCGGCTCCGTCAAATACCTCGTACCTGTGGGATTGCCTTGTCTCCGGGCTCGAACTCCGCCGAGTAACATGTCCGCCGAATTTCCCCCCGATGGTTGTCCCGCCGGCCCTTCACCTGCTTGTGCAACGTGTCGCCTCGGATTATGCGGGCTTCGAACGAGTCAGGAAGGTGTGAGGTCTAGGGGTGCTTGCGGTACGGCGCCCCGACCGGAGTCAGGGCTAGGGTGATTTGGGGAAGGCGCCCCAGGAAACTTGCGCGGCGAACGGCCGGGCTCGGTGAACACATGGCGGGCACTCAGCGAAGGTAGTGAAGAGCCCCGCTTCACTACAGACCACATGTGCAAAACGAGAACGAATCTTCCCCTAGAACATGGGAAGATACAAGGCCATATTGTTTGTCTTTTCTGCATGCGGTGAGTAGTGGACCGAGGCCCGAGTCTTGGCGGGGCGACGTTGTCTTTTCCTGCCGCAGGATTCTGGTGAGCGGTGGCGCGGCCTAGTGCAGTAGAACAAGCGCAGCTTCCGGAGGCAGGGCCTGCCTACTACTGCTTGCGGTGGCGCGGAATTGACGACGGCGGCCCTCATCGGCGGGCAGCGTAAAGCCACCACAGCTTGCCGTGTGTCCAGCAACAGGGCAACGACCGTCGCACGTCGCACGTCGCACGTTCTCCGTCTCAGCATCCTTCCCTTCTTGTTCTTGTTCTTCTGCCTACTCCTCGTCCTCCTCGCCCTCCTTGTCCTCCGTGCCCTCCTCTCCTTCTGCAGTCCAGTTATCTCGAGTTCACCATCGCCTATGCTTTCTCCCATTCCTCATCGCTGTTTGCTATTGTCTCGGCCATTGCGGGAGTCGGTCTTTCAACGATTGGGATGATATGCTTGTTTCCCAAAACCGAAATAACAGTTCGCTGCATTAGCGACGAGACACATTGACACCTTCCGGTCGCAGGTTCCTTGCATCGGCAACTCCGATGATGTAGTAGCGTGCGATTGCAGTGCAGCGGAACGGAGCCCTTGGCCTCGCCACAGAGCATTATGGCATTCCGCTGCTCTTGCTCCTGTTGATCGCAAAGCGTGCGAGCGGTGCATCATGCAAGGAGCGGTGGTGGCCAGCACTCGTAGGTCCTCGCAGGAATCAAGATCGTATCTTCTCGCAACGACTACCTATCGATACCATTCCTTGCAAGCACTGAGGTGGTGGTGGTGGTGGTCGTGGTTGGAACGATTGTTGGGATTTCTAAATCCATCATAGAATGTACCCAACCAGGTCCAAATCCTCGTCTATCTGCCATTTGCTCTCTATATACTTTTATACACTATAGAAGAGGGGCTATTTTCAGAGTCCCAGAACTCTGCCTCTGAGGACCGGTCTTGGAGACACGTGTCAACTGCTGGAATCGTGTGCCCGATCGCCGCCTGTGCGCTCTCTTGCCGTACCGGAAGTGACCTGCGACAGGCCATAGACAGTTTATCATCGAGTCTTCAACGATATAAATCATATAATGTCCTTCTTTCTTAGCTAATCATTAATCAGTTGATTGGTCGATCAGATCCTGTTCAATTTTCAGATCCGTCCAACTCGTACGCCTCTACCTGTAGCCGGCTCTTCGCGGTGGGTCGTTCGGTCCTTAGGTCGGGCGATCGAAACCATCTACGTTGAACAATTGGACAGGTCGAAGTGAATATTCCGTTTCTTTGTTTTGAGTACCTGGTTCCTGTGAGTCACTGAAGGTAATTGGTTGGATTTTGGATTGATCGGTTGAGAACGGAACGGCCAGAAAGCTGTGTGCGCGCGGATTCGTATATTTCCTCTTTGCTGCTGTGGAGTTCTCCTTCTAAATTAGCGGTCTTATTTAGCACGATAGGGTCTATCTTGCCGCCTTTCTCCCGCTATTGCCACCGTTCTCCGCATCTGGCGATCCGTATCACCACGGCCATCGCCATCGCCTCGCTGTCGCTGTGCATTCTTTTGTGACTTAGTCTCGTGGTATCGGCTTTCGGCATCGCAGCTCCCCTGCCTCCTAACCGAACCACCTACTTTTGCTTTGCTCTCCATCGGGGTCTCCCTTATCTTTCCCTGCTCGATATCCTGTCGGCTATCACTTAGGCATCCTTCCCTTCTCGCCATAAGGACTTATGTGTCTCTCTGCCTAGGGTGTGCGTCTTCATCAGTGTGTGCGCCTTCATCAGAGTGAAATACGTATATCCAATCTCAGCCACGACCAGCTGTGTAACGAGGTCCAAACTTAACAAATCTCAGCCACTACCAGCTGTTTAGCGAAGTCGAAACTTAACATTGTACGTGCTTTACAGCTTCTCGCTTATTGACGCTGTCCAATCCGAAATTCAATCTGCCGCTTATCCGGCTTCATATCGTCTCGCCTTCCTCTCCGCACTTCTCTCTCTCTCTCTCTCTCTCTCTCTCTCTCTCTCTCTCTCTCTCTCTGTGGGTGCTTTCGCCTCTTCTTCCGCGTCATCAGCGCTGTCCTCGTCGACATCCGATTTGTCAGCGGTAGCGCTACGTGTCCTTTTCCCCTCTGTACTATCCTCCCAGCCACTCCTCCAGCTTTCACCCTCTCTTGGACCCTCCGCCGTTTGTTATCCAGCGCGTCGGAATTTGTAGGGGCAGAAGTAAATTGGGTGAAAATGTGTCGGTTGATGGCATATCTGGGGTCACCATGCCTGTTGGCGGATCTGGTGACGAAACCATCTCGCTCGCTGACGCGGCAGTCTTACGATGCGAAGGAGAGATTGACGGGCCATGGTTACTTGAATGGGGACGGTTTTGGGGTTGGTTGGTACACACCGGAGACGCATTCGAGGGGAGACCCCACTCCCTGCGTGTTCACCAGCATTCAACCGGCGTGGAACAATGGGAATCTTGAGAGATTGGCCAAGAAGATCGTCTCGCCGCTCATTTTCGCCCACGTGCGGGCGGCATATCCAGGGATACCAGTCAGCGATTCCAACTGCCAGGTGCGTTGGCTGTTTGTTTTATGCTTGTGAAAGTGAAGATGTTCAAATGCATGATCTGTACCTGGATGTCCAGAGGCCCAGCATTTTGACCGGTTGATATCGTCCTGTCAAATAAGATGTCCTGAGGCTTTTGTGTTGGGGCTTCCTTTGGAAAGGTGTGTCTGCGCATATCCGGGCACTCTGGCTCTTCCCCTCGTCTCTGCTTTCTTCAGGCTCGCGCTCCCCCCCTCTTTCCCCTCCGATTCCCCTTCGTCTTTCCCTTTCTATCTCTCTCTCTTCTTTCTCTCTCCCTCGTTGGCCATCTGTTGATCGAAGTCGCACGTGAATTTTCTTCCTGCTATGCATTCTTATCACTGTTACACACTCTTATCGCTGTCTTTGCTAAGCTCTATTCGATCCTTAACTTTTTTGGGCATCAGTAACTTTTTTGGGCATCAGATTGCGTCGTCCAATCTTATTTTGCCGTTTCTTTTTTTTTACCTATCTGGCTTCATACACTACTTTGTACTCGCTATGAATGTGCTCGATTTCTTGTTTCATCCCTCTTTCTTTCCCCAAAACGTTTGCAGATCGTATAAATTTCAAATTACCTTTCCCGCCTCTTCAGATGCGCAGTCAGTCTTCAATCCTAGCGGGGTTTGTCTGGCGACTATGCGTCTCGATCTATTGCTATCGTGTGCGACGATGTCAGTGGACTGTTTATTGTTGAAATGAAGGTGAAGAATATCTATTCCTGTCTTCGCCGTCACTTTTTCTTGTCCACAGATTGTCCACAGACAGTCGTCGGTAGGACAACTTTCTCACGATGGCGAAGTGAACAAGTCGGCCATCCAGCCAGCCACTTCTGGGCTGAGGAAAAAAGCCACCTATCGGTAGTTTGGAGAAAGGACAATTTGTCAAGAATAATTCGTCAATCGTCAGTCGACGGTAAGAAATACGACGAGAAGAGACCAAAGCGGGCAGGGAAAAATGCAGGACATGAGAAGGGATGATGATCGCAGGCTGAGATAGTAGTAGGCGCGGTGACAGTGATCAACGGAGGGGACGGCTCTCAGATTGAATGCGATCTACGTCTGGCTTGCGTGATTTTGCATCGTATCTGCGAGAGCATACTTTCTATGGCGAAAGCAAACGAAGCCCACCTCCTGGTTCTAATTGGTCGACCATCTTTCCTTTCCCACTGAGTGATTCCTTTGAGACCTTACCGTACGATTTGGCCTGTTTCCCTTTGGACTTTGGATCTTACTAGTATTACCACCCAAAGTCTGTCTGTGCGGCGCTCATTTGCAAGTTTTCAGACGGTTGTGGGGAAGAGTTTGTGGAGCGCCGAGCGTGGAGAAGGCGCCACTAAATAGATAATCAAGCTGGATGGGAAGGAAACGGAGTAGGAGTCCAGATGTGCCGCAAGTTTATGCTTATTGCTATGAGCCCATAGAAACTTGTCTCGTTAGCCAAGCGATTAATCGATTAATCAAATAACCAATGGGTTAATTATTGTCGTCGAGTAATGAATTTACTGATCCTGTTAACCTATCCGTTGATTAATCCATTTATCAAGCAAACATTGAATGGATCAACTAACCAATTAATCAGTGAATCAGTTATTTATATATATTACTATAATTACTCCTTTGGGGGATTCAACTTTGACGTTCCTGCCCGCTATGTCGGCGTTTTTTGAACCGAAATCGTCAGCGCTTACCGACCTGACGATTTCGGTTCAATCCCCCCCCTCCCCCCCTCTTGCCCCCCCCCGAAATTGCGGCCGGGAACGTCAAAGTCAAATGCCCAGAGGGGGGTAATAAATTTGAATTGATCCGTCAATCAAGGCCGGAAATAAAGACAAAGTAGTTACTTATAAGTAATTAATTAATTGATCAGTCAATCAAGGGTAGAAATAAACACAACTATCGGAACTTGGATATATTTCTGCAGTGTTTGCCGCTTCACTACCGTAGTCTGCTTTCTGCGGAGAGATGGCGGCTAAAAATCAACTACGAGTTCCAGATCCGATGGCGTTTTTTAAGAAGTTGAGAACGTTGTTTTTGTTTTTTGTTTCACTGTCTTTCCTGGTCAATTATTGTTCCGGATCCCATTTCTATTCCCGGTTCCATTCCTGTCCCTGATCTGATTCTTGTTTCCTGGGCCCATTCGTGTTCCCGATCACATTCCTGTCCCCTTGTCGCTTACTATCTTGACCTCACTCTTTTGTATTTCCAATCTCACCCTCTCATCTCTGCCTTCTTGCGATCCCGGGAACTGATTTTCGCCCATCTCTCTCTCTCTCTCTCTCTCTCTTTCTCTCTCTCTGTGTGTCTCTCTTTGTGGCTTCTTGGCATGGGCGTGGTTTGCGGCCACCAGCCTTTCGTGTGCGGTCGATATATGTGGATGCACAACGGCACAGTTGGGGGGTTTCTCAACGTGAGACGGAAACTGCTGAACCGACTTCGCGATGATGTGTACGATGAATGTCCCAGTTTCGAATCGGACTCGGGGATCAGCTTCGCCATATTCCTCAATCAGATCGAGAATCCAATGGTGGAGCTTCCTCCTGATGAGCTGGCTGCCAAACTCCAGGCCACGATTAACGAGATCCAAGCGGTGTGTGCTGAGGGAGGTTGCGCCGAGGAAGAGAGTTTGCTGAACTTCGTCGTCTCCGATGGCAACACTGTGGTCGCCTCTCGCTACTGCAACGTCCCTGGAGAGCACGGCGCTTCTCTGTATTATGCGTCGGGATCGCATTTCGTCAGTGTGGAGCCGGACAGTAACAACTATTTCGTGAAGCACGAGGAAAAAAGACCTCTCCTCGGTATTGTCGCTTCGGAGCCTCTCACCGATGACAGCGCGGACTGGCTGAGAGTGCCACGCAACAGCATGGTCGTGATGACGCGGATGAAGGGTGAGTTCGTGGACGTCATCGTCGTACCGATCAATGCGCCACCCCCGGTGGCAAAGGACGTCTCCCGGTGCTTTAAGGCTCTGGAGAACGGCGGCGTGGCGACTGTGTTGCAGGGAGGCGAGGGGCCCGGAATGTGGAAGAGCGAAGTCTTGGACGGTGTGCGGGTGGTAGAGGAGGCTCGTCATGCCTTCAGCGCTCACGGACGGGCTGTGATGGCAGTTGCGTGCGACGGAAGTCGTCTCTGGGCCGGCCTGCAAGATGGCGCCATCAAGGTTTTCGACATGACCGAATTCCGTTGCGTGCACACCTTGGTCGGCCATAGCCAGACCGTGCTTGCGCTGAAAATTCACGGAAAGCAACTGTACAGTTTGTCAACGAAGATCGTGAAGGTGTGGGATACGCTGACGTACGAGTTGTTGTCAACGATCCGTTACTCGGACGGCGACGTGTTCGCGCTGGGGCTGGCCGACGGCCAATCCGTTCGAGGTCCAGCGGAGATGCCGGTCTTGCGGTGCTATCGACCTAGCTGCCAACAGGCGGCGCCGACGAGGGAGCACGATTCCTTTAGCGAGAAATTCGCGTCGCCCGCGAGTGGAGCGGCAATGGGAGGGGTAGAGAAGGCCGTCAATGGAGAAAATGGGGCGTACTCAAGGGGCAACGGGCCCAGTTCCAAAGGCGCGAGCACACCCCGCGAAGCCGAGGGGGCTGGGGGGGGGGTAACGACGACCGGGAGGGGCCGCATGGGACGCATGCAAGGGATGTCAACGGCAGCAGGAGGGGAGCGGCTCCCTACTCCTCCATGTCAGATGAGAGGAGGGGTAGGTGGATGCGTTGCGCGAAACGCCGCCGCCGTTGCGCCAGGGGCATCCAGCAGCAGGGGGGGGGAAGGTGGAGTAGACGAACGGCTGCTCGCTCGCCGAGGACTCGCGAGTGACATGCGGGTGGGAATGGACATGGCCGGAGACCTTGAAAAGGAGGTGGAGGAGTATGACGATGCCAGTGATGTGGAATTTCAGTCTCCGTGCGGGGGTGAAGCAAATGCATGGATGGAGGGGGAAACGGGCAGGGAGGAGGACGTTCCTGCTGGGCCTTTCGGCGGAACCGATCATTCCTCTTCAAATACTAATTATAGGCGCTTGCTTCTGGCCAATGGATCGCTAATACCTGACGGTGGGGATTATTTTGGCGATGGCAAGGTCGCCAACGGGCAGACGATCGGCTATTGCTACGAGGGGGATGTAGGGCCGGGAACAGGAACGGGGATGAAAAGATCAGGAAGCTTTCCGGGGACACCGGTGCCTGGGGGAGCAATTGGTAGTACTGGTGGTGGTGGTGGTGGTGGTGGTGGTTTGCCTGTACAACATGAGGCCGTACCGGTTGTGTCCAAGTCAACGTCGCTGACTCTGCCGCTCACAGACGGGACAAGGATGGGCCATTGCAGCCGTGTATTCGCCATGGCCGTTTGTGGTGTGCACCTTTGCAGCGGTGCGGGAGACAGCTTTGTCAAGGTGCGTATTTCTCATTAAAAGAGGGAAAGGGAAGGGGGGTGGGAGCAGGGGGGAGTGGCGAGAGAAAGATTGAAGAGGGTAGTGATGAAAAGAACCAGAAACCCTGGATGAGTTTTTCCTTTTTTCCTTTTTTTCCTGTTTTTTTTGAAGATTGCGACTGTCTCTCTGTATCATCATTAAACTGACCGGACGCAGGTAATTCGGAGTTATTTTGTTTTGTTCATCTGATTGCATCTGGATTCAACTTGCGTCTGTATTTCAGCAGCATCTTTTATTATTTTAGGCTCTTCCCCCGGTCCCCCACGCTCCCCTCTCTCTCTAAGATCGTACCTAAGAAACTCTCTGTTTGTCCAAGAACACAGGACCGGTACTAATGAATGGAAACATACCAGAGATGCACTCTATATGCTTCTGTCGTGTCGTGGCTTGTTAATGACGAATGACTGTTGTTGTAATGTCAGTCTAAATGCTTCTCTTCTGTCTTGCCTTGGTAATGACGAATGACTTTTTTTTTAAATTTATTATTATTATTTATTATTATTATTATTATTATTATTATTTTTAGACGAATGACTTTTTGTTGTAATGTCAGATGGAAAAGGCTGTCTGATCACGTTAATGCAAAGATAGTTCTTTGTGACATCCGCCCTTGGAACGGTACAGAGAAGATCAGCGTGGCCCGTGCAAGGTCTGGAAATTGTTGTTTGTTGATCGGAGGACCGAAAGGAAGGTCAGTCTTTATCACGGCCACACCACCAGTTCCTATCCTAAGTAGTGCCAGCGCCTAAGTAGTTCCCGGTAGTCCTTCGTGACATCCGTTCAAAATTAAAATTGAGCGATACAGAGAAGATAAGCATGTCCTTCGGGACATCCGTTAAAATTGGAACGATACAGAGAAGATTAGCATGGCCCCTGCGCAAGGATGACACGAAAAAAAGAAAAAGAAAAAAAAAGAAGAAGATAAGCATGGCCTCTGCGCGCAAGGATGACACGCATAATGCGTAAGAGCATTTCGATTTGGGCCCGTGCCGGTAGCAAAAGCCGCAGGTCTCCGTTGCAGGCTTGCGAGCGTTGGAAGGTAAGCTTCGGAAGGTAAGCTTCGTCAACTTAGGGCATCGCCACACCACTGTCGAAACAAAAAAAGAAAGAATGCATCTTCCCCAGGAAGTGGTAAGATGCACCCGTTGCTATTCATAGTAACGGATGCATCTTGCCACCCTCTGTGTGAAGATGCACTCAAACTTTTTTGGATTCGACAGTGGTGTGGCGAGTTCCTTAGGCTCGTGTGAACTGGTGGTTAAACACTTCTGTTTTTTTCTCCGTCCTTGTGACGATGACGGGCGAGCTTTTTCTTTTTCCTGTTCTTTTGTCTGGATTCTGTCTGAACTTAGTGTCTGGTAAATCGTGAGGAAACTGTTTGTAGATTGTATGTAACTGTTTGTAGATTGTATATATGATCGGAAGGCAATAAGGAAGGTCAGTGTTTATCAATTCTATTGAAGTTTCTCGTCGACCTGCCCTATCAAAATATTTGTTTTCGCCGCCCTTTTGACGATTCATTGGCTAGTCTTTTTCCTGATGAAAAGACAGTGAATCCCGATTTTTAACGTCAGCATTCCGATATCTCTGTATGGGTAAGTGTAGGTGTTCTGTCGAGGTAAGATTTCCCTAACACACACAAACAGTATGTACTAGGGCTTAGAAAACAAATAAGGAAGGCGAAAACAGTACACAGTGCACAGGTAAGATTTCCCTGGACACCTACGCATGCACAGTGTATTAGGGGTCAACGAAAAGGAGGATGGAGAAAGATGTTCAATTTACTATGTAGGATAACTGCAAGTTGATGTGGAAGTAAGATTGAGGGAAATCGATCAAGCGTACCGGGGTGAAAACGCGTAAAGTAGGAATCACGCATGACCTGCCATCTTCAGCGTCCTCGCTTAGATTCGGTGTAGCAACCTAGTTTTTACCCCTCTCTCTCAGTCTTGATCTGCAGCTCCACATACTCTCCCTGTCTACCGTCTTCCCCCGAACGTAACGCACCCTAAAAATGAATGTATACAAGCTATATTTCCGCCAGATACAGCCAAAATAAGGGTGCGTTGTGTTGGGGGAAGACGGTAGTAACTTAGTTTTGCCGCTGTCTCACGGTAGTAACTTAGTTTTGCCGCTGTCTCTCTTCTCTCTCCCTGTCTAGAAAACTTAGTTTAGAAAACTTAGTTTTCTCAACTCTCTCTCCCTGTTAGTTTTCTGAACTCTCTCCCTGTCTTGTTATGCAGCTCCACACTCTCACGTCTGGTTGTGCAACTCCACATTTTGGCATTTCCACCCAGTAGCTCCTTCGGCCTTTCTTCTTTGTCATGCTGCATGGTGCAGGGCCTTCCTTCTTTGTCATGCTGCATGGTGCACGGCCTTCCTTCTTTGTCATGCTGCGTGGTGCAGCAGAGCCTATAATGAACGGTTTTCGTATCCAGTCTCTTGGTGTCTTGTATGCGACTCCACATTTTGACTTGAATAAATAAATAAACTACATTTGGACATTTGCACCCAGTAGCTTCCTGGGCCTGTCTTCCTGTACAATGCTGCATAGTGTCTCAGTGCTCTAATGAGCTATTTCGGCATGACTTCTCTTCCTCTACAAGACGCGTGGTCGGTGGTTTCCCACCTCAGCTTTGGCTCCTATGGTAGCTGCCTCGGAGCATGCTCACACTACAACTCCCCGGATGCATCTGACCGAGTGTTGGCCGGTCCTGGATGTATCTGACTACATGAGTTGGAGAAGTTATTATGTTTTTTTTTTTTCTTCCGTCTTTCTTTTTTTGAAATCCGGCAACGGCCAACTAGAGGGAGCTGATAAGAGTCCCCTAGCAGGCCTATGGCCGGGTCTCCGATGTATTGGTGAGGAGCAGCACCTGCTGGGAACCGGGCCCAGCGTCGCTTATACAAGGATCATGTCATTGTCAAGGTACCTGGGCCCTTACCCGGCTTCGGCTGCAGGATGAAGGAACTTGCTGCAAAATGGAAAATGGAGTATTGTTCAACCCCTACCCTGTCGCCCTAGCTGTCTCGATGGTAGGCACAGGTCACGGTGCTACACAGCACACCATGCTCAGTGGGGTGCCCCGGGGAGTCAACTGTCCAGGTTGTCAGGCGAGTACCAGTTGCTGCTACGCAGCAGAACCTGGAAGGTCACCTGGCCTACTTCACTAGCTCGCTCAAACAGCTGAGCCTATTGGCCTCCTGCTAACCAGGGTCGGTGTCGTCCATCGGGTCAAGGGACTCTTTCAGTCATCCCTCCATGCTCGGCCAGGAGGTCCCGGCATCGCCTGCCCCAGGACGGGGGATGTACCTCTGCTTTGCCTACCCCGCAAACTTGAGGCCCCACTGCTGCTGACTGGCAGCCTCCTCTTTGGCTCTGCTTCCCTGTCAACCAGTCCCTGTCCGGTGTCCGCAATTGCAGGCAGTCCTCTGCTGCCTCAGTTTGCTGCGGGATCGCAGTCACTAGACTCTGACTGGGTACACTGATAGTTTTTGCTACCAGACACTTCCTCTGATCGGTTTGCTTGGTCCGCCCACCTAAAGCGAGTCCTGCTGCTGTGGAGGTCGCCTGTTCTGCCAGCGCCTAAGTCATTGTTGACAAATGCCTCTAATTTGTTGCACTATGCCCTCACACTCTTTTCCACCTTGGCATATTGCCCGCTGCGTCAGCGCTCTAATCAAGGGAGGAGCGTCCACAATCTCTCCTCCTCTGTACATGCTGTATTGTTCTCAATGGTCTCAGCATAGCGGTCACGGTGACTCGACTCTTCTCCCCGATCGCCCCAGTGGGGTGCACCCTAGTACTACCATGCCGTAGTGTGATTTGCTGAATGTCTCTCTGCATGGTCACACCATGCCTCATTGCTCTCATACTACGTTCTTCCCACTGGCATAACGCCTCGTCATCATGAATGCATACAAACCCTGTTCTTCCCCGAATATGGTCATGGTGCTGGGTTATTGTGTTTGGCGACCCAAATACACTCGTCTGTTGGCTGCGATTGGTTAACCAGTGGGCCCTTTTTCTAAGGGTGGGACGGTTACTCCAGGAATGTCAAAATCCTCTGTCAATAGTAGGACACCCTCCGACCTCACTCCAGAACCCCTCTCCCAGTGGCATGGCGAATTCCTTTCTGTGTTGAATTCGGCACAGTCTCCCCTTAAACCATTTAGGGTCTCTCTAGGGCATCCCAGGTGACATGAATTTAAACCGTTTATGGTCTCTCTAGAGCATCCCGGATGACGTGAATTTAAACCATTTATGGTCTCTCTAGAGCATCCCCGATGACAGAAATTTAAACCATTTGGGGTCTCTATAGAGCATCCCTGATGACGTGAATATCTAGTCTACTTCTAAATCCGGTAGCTGAAGATGTACCTGCCCGGGTTGAATTGCGTCACTCTTTGATAACGTGAATTTCCAGTTTTTCTCAATTTGTGCCTGCGTGGCATCCTTGCTCAGGGGCCATGCTAATCTTATCTGTATTGTGACTTTGTTTTATTACTATTATTATTATTATTTTTAATGTGTGTTCCGATGGACCACGGATCAGATATTAAACTCATCAGAACAGACACTACACTTGATCTTAGCCAAAAGGCCGAGAAAGGTATTGTATTGTGACAGTTTTAATTTTAACAGAGGTACCAAGGACGTGAATATAAATTCTTCCGTACTGTGCCGCATGATGTATTGGTCCATGTTCACTCTAGTAGAGCCTGCACTAATGTAGAAATTTTGTTGGGTTCTGTCAAGCTTGGGAGGACTTTTGTGCACTGTGGTTCAGATTCACTGCAGTACCAAAATATGTTCCGCATTTAGGTACCAAAAGTGTTCCTCATTTAGGTACCAAAATGTTCCTCTGCACTGCAATCAAGTGAGATGCTGACCGATCCTGTGACCGTCATGTCACATCAGTGACCAGGATGATGCAGTTGCTTGCCTCAGGGCGAACAAACTTCTATAATCAAGTCCTTTACTCTTTATAGATACTTTTTCGTACGGCGTGGAAATTTGATCCACCCAGCCCATATGGCTGAATGGTGCATCTGTGAACTATTGATAACCGGACCCAGGCTCAGATGAATAAAAAAACTCCGAATTACCTGGGGCCGGTCAGTTTAATGATGATACCTCAAGGCTTCTTTCCCTGGTCCAAATTTTGTCTGGTTGGGTTTCACGGGTTTGTGCCTGTCTGTGGAGCCTGCTGGTCCGGTGGTGGGCGTGGTTGGTCCCGTAAACGTTTCCTAAAAGGACTGAGACGGAACCTGCATTGTGATGGGGTGAGGGGGGAACAGATTTCATCCTTACAGGCTGCTTTGCCAATTCAGTAAGGATCTGCTGTGCAGTCCCCTTTGGTCGCTGGGCAGGTTTCTCTTTGTTTTAACCTTGCTAAGGAGGGTAGGCCCTGGCATCGTTATATTCGCCTGATTTCCATTGGAAGTCGAACTCATGGTCTGTTTACTAGCAGTTCCATGTGTATATTATTCTGATTCCATAAGAATTCGAACTCGTGATGTTACACATGCTCACTATTCACTCACATGGGTGGGGATTTCTTGTCGTTCTTTTATGTGGGGTTTGGGGTTTGGGGTTGGCGTTTCTCTTGGTTGCATGGGGTCAGTGCTCTGACGAGTTTTTTCCATGAGTCGTTCTAGGCAAGGCTCTGAACTTCTTCTTTTTTTTCTTTTTTTGTCTTTCCGGCCAGGTACATATGATCCGCCCTGCCCTTGGCTACCGGGGTGTCGTGTAGATATAATTGTCCTGGCCCTTGTGTTCTGGGGTGTCCTGTATTCCAGCCACACGCATTGAATCCACACCCTCTTTGGATACTGGCACGTCTGCCAGGCCAGTTTTGGGGCAAAAGTGGCTTAGGGGCTCGCCCCACCACTGTCGAAACGAAAAAAGTACCAGTGCATCTTCCACAGGCAGTGGCAAGGTGCATCCGTTTCTCCGAATCGTAACGGACGGATGCATCTTGCCACTTTTCTCTGGAAAATGTAACGTATGTTTTTTGTTTCAACAGTGGTGTGGGGAGGCCCTTACAACAGCCTGTGCTTAGGGCCTTGTGGATAATGCACCTATCCATGTTGGCACCAGAGCCTCCAGTACAGTAGTGTGGAAGTTTTGGCGGCTGTTATATCCAGAACCAGAATGGCCCACGTTCGTTGTAGAGCTTTTCTACGAGGTTGGCTGATTTTGGTGCAATTTTTGGAAGGCATGAAGGACAGAAATAGCTTTTTTTAGAAAGGGGCACCTGCACTTCCGGGTGCAGATCATGCTCTTCGGCATCTGCATGTCCAGGTACATCCTGACTGGCCTGACAAACCAGAGTGGGTTCTTTTTTGTACCTTTTGCCTTTTGGGAATGCATTCCAATTTCAATCTAGCACGCTGGCATGTGTTACATTCTTAAACCACCAGTACCTTTCCCATATGTCGGCGGCAGGCACTGAACGCCGGCCTGAAAATCAAGACTGGACGCTGATTCGATTTATCGGCGGTGGCATCAATACTTCCTAAAGTCGTGCACGCATATAAGCCTCGATTTTAGGTTATGTATGGGCCACGACAGGAGCAGCCAAACTTGTCCGACTAGAAATGTTTCTACTCTATTTTTTTTCTGCGGCCGATAGCTGGGGTAAGTATTGGTGGTTTAAAGCAGTCTACACTTAGGTCCTTTTTTCCACTGCTTGCCATTCGCAAGTTTGGTCACACTGTATCCCCGTTCTTTTTTCTTTTTCTTTTCTAAAAGCTCTGCTCATTTTACTACCACACTCAAAAGGGGAGGCCGGGAATTCCTCCACAAACAACCTGGAAAACGAAGTACTGGGACCATTACCCAGCTTAGGTGCAGGCGTTGGGAAAAAAACGAGGTCCAGATACAGAATTTGCCAAAACGAGACCGCTGCTCTGACAGTCCCCAACCCTGGGAAGAAAAAGGCTCCACAGGGCCTAAAAAGCCACGCAAACGCGAATCCACCGAGTAAACAAAACCCACAACGCCTACAAAGCCACACAATCCTTAAATCCACCATGAATAATCCACAAGGACCAAACAACCACACAAATCCAGAAGGAGAAAGGAGAGAAAAAGAACCAATGGAACTTTGCCCAACCTAGTTTGTTTTTTCGTTCTATTATCCTACTCCAAGAAAAAACCTGGACCACCTAATATGGCGGCTGGATCTACTCGATCCTCCGACAGTGACACTCCCTCCTCAATGCACTGTATGCTTCCAGCCTGTCTACTTCAACCCAATACAAAGTCCATTCAAACCGAGTGCCCAGGTTTCGCCTCAGACCCCAACTCGGCTTCTTCCCAATTCTTCATAAGCCAAGGATCCAGAACCAGCCTATGCCGTTCTACCCAATTCTTAAACCACCAGTACTTCCTAGAGTCGTGCCCGTTAACGCGCCACAATTTTAGGAAACGTACGGGCTACTACAGGAGCACCCAAAAGTCATCCGACTATAAACGTTTCTACGCTATTTTTTTCTGCGGCCGATAGCTGGGCCAATAGTGGTGGTTTAATAAGCCAAGGATCCAGAACCAGCATATGCCCTTCTACCCAATTCTGAATTAGTAATTACCCATAGACCCATGCAGGCACCATGTATCTCTAAACCACCTCATGCCTGCTTCTATGTTTTCAGACTTTCTCACCATCCATCTCCGATCCGCCTGGAGTGACCTCAATGATTTGGTGGAGGTTAATCTGATTTGCCTGTTTGTCCATTCCCTGCCCTCAAAGACTCTGTCGTTTCTGCCCTGCCATATCACCGTCATCCCCACTGCTTGAGCTGTTTGTGCGGTGCAACCCCGCTGAAATTGTACCGGACCCCGCCAAGCAGGCACCATTCTTTGGTCCAAGGTAAGATCCCGTGTGTGCATTGGTTCCAAAAGGTGCTCTGCCATTTCCATATTCGTGCGGAGGCGGGTCAATCCCACCATAAATGAACCGTGGATTCCATGCGCACTCGCCTCTCTTGCATTGAAGATTTATTTTCATACCATGCTCAGCAAGCCATACTGTGGATGGAGTTGCCACCAGTGTCAGGAGCACACTATGGAAGCTTGTCGTTGGCACAGGATCAGCTTGAGCTGTTCCCAGCATCTCTTCGGTGCTTTGCTGCTCAGCACAGGAGCAACTTCGAGCAATTCAGACCACCTAGTTCTAGCGACCACCTCTGGATGTTTGGCACGGATTTCGAATTTATACCCAATCCTCTGAGTATAGCTTAGGAAGGAGGTATTATCCCCTCTGCATTTCCACTTGTGTATACCCCCATACAAAAATAGGCCGTTCGTATGCTCAAATCTGGGGCCACCCCCCAGCCGAAAAAAAAACTTGTTATTGTTATTATTGTTATTTTTGGGGTGGGGTGGGGTGGGGATTAACCAAAAAAAAAGAAGAAAAAGAAGAATGATTGATTGATTGATTGATAGGGGGAGGGTCCCCCCCCTCCCCGACCACACACACACACGTACACACACACACACGCACACACACGAACATGCACACACACACGCTCGCGCACACACACAGACACATGCACATGCATGTTCATACACCCCCCCACTAAACACGCACACACACACACACACACACACACACACACACACACACACACACACACACACGCACACCCACACACGATTTCAGTAGCGACACTGATTTCCCATTGGTGAACAGCAGGTATGAAGGATCTGAGATTTGATCTGATTTCATCAACCTTACTCGTGACAATGCCAACCCAACCGGGGGGCTGACTTTCTGAACCATCCTGAACCACTGGCCCTGAGGGGGGGACATCCGGCCCTGGAAAACCCGTTTGCCGTCAGGCTGTACGGCGAGCAACTTCCACAGCTTATTATCCTCCATCTGCCGCTGTATGTACCATGTAGATGGGGTCACCAAAGTCTGTACGGGTTTTTGTGGCAGACTTGCTGTAGGGCTTGGTATCTGCTTTGAACAAGAATTCATCAGCAGTGAAAGGGGCTGGTTTTCGAAAGGGGTTCGGGTTTTGAAAGGGGTTCGGGTTTTTGAAAGGGGTTCATACCATGTATGCATCCTCGCTGGCAGGTCGTGGATCGAACAAGGGGATCTACAGACTTTGGTGACGAGCAACTTCCCAACAAGGGGTTCTCCACGAGCTGCCAAAGCTGTAGGGCTTGGTATCTGATTTGAACCAGAATTCATCAGCAGCGAGAATGCTCGGGTTTTCGAAAACCGGTTGTGAGAGGACCTCCACCTTGGTAGTAGAGGGGGTCCATTCGACTGGGCATAACTTCTTCCAGGCACGGATTTCACTTTCCTCTGATACGAGTACAAAAAGACACAGGTTCAAATGTCTTCGACCTGATGGGGATTCCACTCAGCAGCTAGGATTGACTCAGCCAGATGGACCAGTGGGGAACTGGGTCTGCGAGGCACGCTCTTACTACCCCTTTGATTAGCATAGCCTCATTCTGTTTGTTCGAGTCAAGGATTCCTAGGCCTCCCTCTGCTCTAGGTAAGCATATCATCTCGGATGCCACCTTCGTAGGGAAAGCATCCTGGTCACCTGCAAAACGGCTTCCAGATGGATTTCGCCGACCTTCTCGTGATCAACTTACACCTGAGTCTCCTATCTTCCTTACGGCTCCAGCTAACCATAGTAAGGCAGACAGCGCTCCATTCAACACGAGCTGTCAACTGAACAAAGACAGGTGGGGGGCTTTGCCACAGGTGGCCAAGCAGTTGAGCTACTTTTGAAGCAGCGCAGTCCAGGAGAGAAATCTCTACCCTTAGAAACCATTCAGGGCTTCAGTGCTGTGAGAGATTCTACCGAACTCTCGGAGACCACAAAGAGGTCGTCTGCCAAGGCCTTCACTTTGTACTTTGTGTGGCCAGTGGACGTACCTTGTGATGTGCCCTGATGTTGTTCAAAACTACCTCAAACTGTACTGCGAACAGGAGGGGGGCCAAAGGACAACCTTTGTCGTAGCGATCTTGAGAGTGGAAATTCGTTAGATAAGCCATTGAGAATTTATAAAAAGCGGTGACCCAGGCAAATAAATTCTCTCCAAACTCCCCCCATCCCAGTGTGGATAGTACGTATGACCAGTTCACTCGGTCATATGCTTTTTCCAAGTCTAGTAAGAGAACAGAGATGTTTAGATCTTCCTTTTGTATAACCTCGAGAGTTTCAATTGCAGTAATTAATATTGTCGAAAATGGATCTGCTCCTCACAAACGCAGCCTGATCAGATCTAACCAACTCAGGTAGGTAGCAGCCCAATCTTCTAGTGAGCATCTTTGCTAACAGCATGTATGACACGTTAAGCAGAGAAATGGGTCGCCAGTTCCTCATATCTGCACAGTTGCCCTTTTTGAGCAACACTAAAGTCACTCCTCTGCACATGTTGGCAGATGGTCTCCCTCCTATTGATATTTGGTTATAGAGTTCCACCAACTGGTCGCCAACTGAGTCCCAGAGGACAAAGTATAACTCTGTAGGCAAGCCATTGTTCCCAGGTGTCTTACCCTTCGCCATCACTTTCGGGGCTTCCGAGGCCTCTTCCAGTGTGACTGGGCGGTCTGGATTAAACCGACCTGTCTGAGAGAGTCAAACGGTTGTGTTAGACGAATGGGCATTGCCCTCATCGAGGTCTGCGAGGCGAGTGTCCCAGTAATACAGGGCTGCATAATTACACAAGTCAGCTAGCCCTTTGGCTACCGACGCATTCCCATCGAATGGATGTCTGAGCTCTGTCATAGGGACTGGCTACCGACAAGGAAGTAGCTTCTCTAACGATTCCCACGTCATGCGGTCATAGACTGCCACCTCTTTAACTCTCAGCCTTTAGGCCCATACCTTGAACTTCTTTATCTGAATTTCATCCCATTTCGGTATCAGCTTGGCCCTCTCCTTCCCCATACTAGATTGGGGTGTTCTTTCGTTCTCTTCTCCGCATATTCAATTTTCCTCCTAGTAACAGGCTTCTGGTTCTTCCTGCCATAAGCCAAGATCTGTGAAAACACGCTCAACAAGATTCCCGTGTCATGCGTACCGCCATGTATCTGCTCAGGTGTAAAAAAAACGTGCCTCTTTCCAGTCTTCCCAGAATCGGTTCATCCACTGGACCAACCCTAGGTTTGCAAAGCAGATGAAACCTGAACGGTTCTTTCCCTCTGTTTGTCGATACAGTGGACAAACACAGGCTGACCGGTTTAATGATCAGACAGGGGAGGAGATTGCTATGTGACCGAGAAGACTGGATGTATGGAAATAATCCAGATGTCTTTTAATTATGCCTATTCCTTGTCTAGGATTGGGGAACTAAGAACACCTCTGGGTGGCTTAGTCGATATGGATCGATCAGATCAAATTCCATCATGGTGCTTATCAAGGTGTCCTTGTCCGGTGACGTGTTCTCATTTAGGCTGGCTTCAGAGACGTCTGGTGCCAAGTTCTGATCGCTTGCAACCACTGTTCGTTCACTCTCAGGTATTATATATGGGAGTTCCTTGAAGAATATTGTATGAGCTCGTTGGTCTGTGGGAGCATAACTAGATACTATAACCCATTCCGCATCATCGATGAGTAGCTTTACCCATGCCCATCGTTGGCATAAAAATCGATTATGAATGCATCCAGTCTTCTATGAATCATGATACCAACCCCGCCTCTGGTTCCTTGTGCTGGAGACCAGATTTGTGGGCTGTCCCACCAAGCTCCTAACGCGTCTAGGTTCTCCTCGCCCAACTTCGTCTCTTGGAGGCATGCCAAGTGTACTTTGTTGTCATGTAACCAAGTTTTCAATCTTTCCTTCTTGCATTTTCCTGCTGTATCCCCCATCTCCCTAACATTCCAGGAAGTGAACTTGATATTACCCATTCATACCCGCTGCCCCTGTTTGTTGGATTGAGAGGATCACTTGCAAGCTTCTCAACCTTGAGGATCGTTTACGGTTTCCGAAAGCCAATGACTCGTTAAGAACGAGTGGAGGAAAGGTGAGCACAGTTTTTTATCTTTTTCTACCAGAAATTCCACTGTTCGTACCAGGGGGACCTTCACAAGACAGAGCTCCTGTCTTCGTTTCTGTACTATGCATGCAAGAGGAAGAAGACGCATGCCCCCCTTTTCCAGTGTTTCCTACTGACCATTCCAAAAAGGATCATTGAGAAGGGGGACAAAGAACTTTATCTTCCTACCATTCTCTAGGTTGTCCAACAAGAGGCGTGGCATAATCACATCTGGCACCAATCGGGAGAGAAACTTGTCTAGGAAGACCGTGTGGATGAGCGTTGCCATGGCTGTTGGCATTGGAGATTCTGGTGATGGTAGTGACACAAGACTGACAGAAGCGCCTGGCGCTATCCAAGCAATGAAGTCCACCACGTTCCTGACGACGTGCAGAAAAGAGGTAGAATGTTCAGTTCGATGTTATCTTGTTGCCCACAGCGGAGGGCGACTGGTGCCGTCCCCTAGTTGTTGTGGATCCGGGTGTACCAATCGTCTGCAGCTTTGCCTGGAGTATTTCTTCTTGATCTGCGCTGTCTTGTTTCACCTCTTTCGGCCGTTGGCTTATTTCCATTGGTCGGCTGTGACGTGGCGGAAGTTGCTGCTTGGTGCAGTCCTGCCATGAGTCTCTCCAAGGTCGTTCCAAGTCTGAACTCGCCCCTGCGATTAGGGTCAACTTCATGTTGTCGCTGCAGTAATTCCTCTTCTGCTGTCATGGCATGGCCGGCCGTTATAATGTTCGTTGCTGGTCTGGCAGCTCCTAAGTTGCCACCCATCGAGTATCCATATCCCCCATGAGGGGCTCCTCCCGGAATACCTGACGCCTCAGGATGAAGCGCGAATGGAGCTCCATACCCGGCTCGACCTAACGCTGCTTGATTGAAGAATCCATTGACCAGCCATGGTCCAAAGGCTGAATAATTCCCTGGCATTCCTGGTGGAAATCCGCCTTGATGCGTCCCTCGTTGCATGAAGAGAGGTCTCACTTGTTCTCCCGGCGAGAAAGCCGGATTATAAAAGTTGTTGTAAGCTCTGCTCATTTCGTGGTTTCCCGCTGTGCGTTGCCTCAAGTCTGAAGTGCTCGGCCGTGGTCCCAAAGAGGTCCTTGATATGCTGGCTGTGAGGTCGAAGCTTCCTGGCCTTCTGCTTGGTCCTTCCTGCGATGCGTTGCCCTGTTGCTGTTGGCGATTTCTTCTGCGCTCCATTTCTGTAAGGAAGAAGGCCTTGCAACATTGGCAGCAAGCTGGACGTGCAGCAGGATAGAGGTTGAATTTCAAGTTAATTAACCTATCTGGCTCCGCTGGGTGAGAGAGAGTTACTGGTCCAATAGCTTCACGAATCTGGGCCTCCAGATAGAACACAGCATCTAAGGGTACCTGAACTGCTGTGACCCAGAAGGTTGTCTCCTCCTCTTTCATTGTTTGCGTAGCTGTGGTCTTTGTGAGCCATGGCTTGAACTCAAGTTCATAGTGAGTAGTGCCTAGTGTGTTACTGCTACCTTTAATCATAAGCCAAGTGGTGTCTGCAGTACTCTTAGCGACGTAGGAAACTGCATTACGACTTTTTAATTGCACCCATCGGAATGTGTTTTGGTCGAGCTTCCATCCTGAATCGGTTTGTTTTCGTATCCGCGAACAACATCATCCTTCAGCTTCTTCGGGAGAAACTGTGTCCCTTCATGGAACATTACAGTAATTTGTATGCTCCTTCAACCATGCTACCATGGTCTTGTTGATGTTGTTGTCGACCTTGAAGGTTACTTCACTTCCGTTTACCGGCACCTCACTTGGATTGATGTTTGACGCAATAATTTCTTCATCGTAGCAAAGTCTTGCAAGTTTGCGGATGCGGTCATCGTCCTCCCCGAGAGGCCGGTCCAGTTGGTGGGGGGAAACAAACCTCCCTCACCCGCTTGGTTTCCGCCATCGCAGTTGACATCCTCTCACCTAGAGGTACAGCCTTAGTCTGTTGACCAATGGGGAACTTGCCAGGCGGCCTTCAACCCTAATTACCCGCTCGGCTATGTGTTGTTTTTTGAAGTGGTGGATACCCTCTATTGGATGTCACGTAACTGAGAACCTTCCATACTCCTATCCTGGGAGGGTCCGATGACAGGTGTCTGCAACTATCTCCTCCATAGCATAAGTCATGACCTCCGATCAAAGCGGAAGGTGACGAACATAGCTCCTGCAGAGGTACTATCGCGATGGTAGTCCCCTCGGTCAGCACACACAAACTGTTGCCATCGGCAAGTGTCTGGTCCGAGCGCAACATCAGCGCCGGCGGAGGCGCTCCGGTCGGGCCCCGATCCCATATCACTGTTCCAATTGCTAACCAGTCACTTCTTCTGCCAAAAGGAAAGGATGAATGTTTTATGGAGTCTGTCTACCGATGTCGACCACCAGGACATCCGAGGCTAACGTATGAGCCAAAATTTGGACTTTGCAGGGCCTGAAAGCCATGGGTAACACCGCATGGAACATGCAGGTGGCAGAGGGCTCTGTGAAACCCCCATGCTGGACCTCCTGCCAGCAGATGGAACGAAAAGGAGGCCGTCGAGCTGAACGTGGTGCAAAGCCAGCCCCTGTATCTGGCCTAGTTCCAGTGCTAGACACAAGCGGAACAAAAGAAGGAAAAAAAAGAGAACTGTATGTTTTTCCCACTTCTTGGCGGGCAGAAGAAACAGTAGGGGACATTTACGTCCCCTCATTGTTTTGCCAGGATCCCACCTCTCACGGCTCCCACCGGGAGAGGTGGGAGGAAAGAACTGCAAAGCCCTGGACGTGATTGCGGTCAGATTCATTCAGGCCTGGGACTACTCACATCTGACTGCAATCACGTCCAGGGCTTCATAGGAAACGGCCTGGTGTGAATATGCCCTCAGCTCTGACTGCATTCATGATTCTCTTTGTTTTCCTGTTTTCTAGCCGTGAGAGCTGGGGCGTACAAACACTAGGGACTTTTCGAACAAAGCTCTGGACGTGATTGCTGTGAGACTCGTCCAGGTCTGACCGCAATCGCAGTCAGAAGCAAGGAGCCGCAGACCTGGACGAATCTGACAGTAATCACGTCCAGAGATTTGTAGCAAACGTCCATTTGCAATCCTTTCCTCCGGCCCCTCACGGTAGGAGCCATGAGAGGTGGGATCCTGACAACGTCATGGATGTTATGTCCCCAACGTTTGTTCTGTGTACCACTGGCCTTTTTTTCCCCCCCTTGTGTCTGCTCCTCCTGTTTGCGTGCATGTGTTTCCACATGCACGGAATGAACCAGCAGGAGAACTTGCAGTCCATTTTTTTTTTTCATTGGGTCCACCAGCAACTTACTTCGTCCTCCATTACTACCAGGCCTTCCCTGAGCCCTGACATTTTCAGAGAGGCTCAATTGTGATTCTCACGTTAGCTGGGGCCATGTACTGGTGGTTTAAACCACTACTACATCCGAGCCTGTTTTTGCAGACCCTGAATTTCACTGCGCACCGAAAGCTGTCGAGCATTTCTTGTTCTCTTCGGAAATGGGTAAAAAAAGAAAAAAGAACGAAAAAAAAGAGCAACAACTCTTTGGACATGAAAGCAGGTAGATACAGAATCTGGAGTACATGTGAGAGCATGCCCTCCGGACGGGCGTTACAGCCCCGCTGAAATTACGGCAGCAGGTGAAAAAAGAAAGAACAACAACAACAAAAAAAAAGCAACAACGCTTTGGACGTGAAAGCAGCTGGTTATGGAATATGGAGTACATATGAGACTGCGCCCGCCATTGCCAAGTGTCAGCTGTCTGTGGAATGCGCCCCGCCTCATTGGCAGGGCACTAAAACGAAATCACGAAAAAAGAAAAGATAACACAGATAACCAAAAACGAAACTAGCTGTGTTTCTGGGTAGATGCGGTCCTTCGAGTACTGATGTGAGCACATCTCCTTCACGGCCTTCCCCAATGTCCTTCCTTTCTTTCTTTTTCTTTTTTTCCTTTTTGGTATTCAGAAATACAATGGATGCCGAGCCTCAGGTACCTCCGAACTCTTCGGGGACTTCAGGAAAACTGCCAGTGTCCCCTAATTTCCCATCCGCCAGTTTCTCCTAATTTCCCAACACTGGCGGAGGCACTGGTGGTTTAAAGTTGGAAGGGCTATTTGAAACTTCAGCCCTAGTTTTTGTGCAGATGCAGAACATGCACACTGCATGCTTCTCCAGTTCTTTTGTGTGGTGCGGTGGGGTCCAATCAATGGCAGTAAGAGCTTTCACACTCACTCTGGGATTGTTGCTCGCATCTATATTCACACATTTCCTAGCTCCAAATTACAGTAAGTGCATGTGACACTTAGATGAAGATGCCGAGTGCCAAAGATGATCGGACAGGAGAGATGTGGGGAGTACAGAGTAAAAACATCTTCTCACATGCTGCCTCCTCCTTCCTTTTGCAATGCAGGATGTTCCATCATGGAGGCAAATGTCCCGAATCCCCTCACAAAGGATCAGAATCATGGCACAAATCTCCTGCTGGATTTCTGAATGCGGGACAACTTTCTCCCAAATCCGCTCACAAAGGACCAGAATCATGGCACAGATCTCTTGCTGAATTTCTGAAATCAGGACAACGTTCTGTTATGGAGGCAAATGTCCCATATCCTGTCAAAAACGATGAGCCTCACGCCATGTCTCCTGCTCGCCGAGCAATGTTTTACATGGAGGTAAATGTCCTGTATCCTCTCAAAGGACCAGAATCATGCCACGTCTCCTGCTCTTGGAGTCTCTAATGCCGAAAAATGTCTTTGTTCCAGACCGTCTAACAGAGGACCGCAGCCAGCAACCGTCTTCAAATTACACGAACTTTCAACAATGATGTAGCATCAGTTCTTCACCGCAGCAATGAAAGAGCGTACCTCCTAAAGATAAGAAAGAAAATAGTCAGGGAACTGTGTAGCCCCTGGGCCTAGTTCCTAAAACCAGTCCATGCGATGGACCAGGTTCTTACGAGCGTCTTTTGTTCCCAGAAAAGTAATCAGCCGCAACATTTTTTGTAGTCTCTTTGTGACGGAACCTCCACGTATATGGTCCCTTTTCTGTTTCCGAGTTCGTTCAGCGTGGAAGTGCACACCTCACTACGTGGCCAGAACCTCGTTTGCTCCCTGCTGCGCTAATCGCAATCGGTACTTGGTAAAGTGGTGCTTCATCCTCTAAAACTTGGGTCTATGGTGAGAGAAGGCGCAGTCACCAGTGCTTGCCTGTTGGTAGTATGGAGGCTTGAGAGGTGAGGCACCAGCGGTCAAAGATCCTGTTGCGGAACACCAATCACCACTGCCCGATAGTGGGAGAAGTGGCACACACTGCCACACGGTAGGGAACCAGGAGGGGGGAAACAGGTAGCTTTTGGCAGTGGCTTGGGGAAAAGAGTGTACCTATGTACTCGGGGGATATATGAGGATATGCACGACATAGGTACGTAGCCTAGGGGGAAAAATGTCCGTGTACATTTTTGGCTGTATTGCCAGTATTGGGGAACGCCGTGGCAGTGTAGAACATAAATCAATACAATTAGGTTCCAATGTTTTTGCATAATGGCAGTTCTATACTGTCAGTGGTGAAGCAATGCTGCCTCTGTCCAGCATGACTAAAATGTCCCTGACTGCATCCAGGAAAATCCTGGTTTGAGTAGGCCCTTAGAATGCCCATGGTTGGTTTTCAGGTCTGAGCTTAGGCGTGTATTCGCTGTATTGGTCTCTTAGTCTTCCATCCTGAGGCTATTTTTGGAAAGTGACCTATTTGGGGCAGAGGTGAGCAAGGGTTGTCCACGCCCACACCCACCCGAACCACAAGGGGATGGGTCAGGTCTTGATATGTCTAAGCCGCCTGGGTGGGTCACGGGCAGATGGAGTGAAGCCAGCCTGGGTGTGTGATGGGTGGGTAGGACTTATGTGTGGATAACCCGACGTGTGGGTTGTGGACGACCCAGGCATTGGCCTCGGTCGCCCGACCCAGAGCACCCGCCCAGCCCCCTCCTGGCCCATCCCCAACCCCAGAAGAACGAATAAAAAAAGGAACCAAAAAAATAAACATCAAACCTCTCCAGTTCTCTAAATTGAAAAACAAAATGTGCTGCCAGTGGCCAGCCTGGCCCCGCTCAAAAGTTTTGGTCTGGCGGAGCTTGCCCACACTGCACCTCTTTGGCCAGGCGGACCTCCAAGCCTTCAGGGGTTCTAATCTGACTGCAAGAGCGGAAAGACTCGCTCGGAAAGATGAATTACTTATGCTTTTCTAATTTCTTCTATGCAGTGTTGGTTGTGTTGAAGGTTGACTACCGAGCAATTGCTCTCTGAATGATTATTTTTTACGTTTGCTACTGTTGTGTTGCAATGGCATGGTGCGAATGCCAATTGCTAACCATATGTGCGACAACGGTGCCTGGGCAGGTGTGGGGGGTATGAGGGTTCAATGGGTGAGGGTGAGTAAGCCTGAAAAAGATCAGGGTGGGTCAAGCCTGAAAAATTTTCACCTCTGGTGTGGGGCCATTTCCACCGTGATAATGATGATTGCAACTCTTCAGTGGCCTTGTATTCCATTTGTTTGTCCCCCCTCTCCCCAAATCCGTCCCCTGGACAGCCTAGGTGACACGATGTAACATGCCCATGCTTTTGGTGCCATTTTACTTTCCAAGCGTCGGGCTTTTTATATCTCATCCTCCTCGTATAATAGTTATGTCTCGTCCTCCTTGCACAACAGACTACCACTCTGTAATATTCATGTGCTTTTGGAGCCGTGCCACTCTCCTCCAAGGTTTGTCCTTTTTATGTCTCATGCCCCTTGCCTAAGAGACTAAGGGTGTAGCAACTGACCTGAATGGTTGATGTATGTAATGTATTCACATTGGTGCATTCTGCAATTCCCAGATCACCCGGACCAACATGTTGTTCTCCCTTCCTCTGGGAAAACGGGTGACCTCTTGCCTGACCAAGAGTGCAATGCTGGCATTGCCCCAATGGTAAGGAAGTAAGGATGACAATACACAACTGGCAGGGTCTTTGTGCGTTCCTAGTGCTTGCACTTCGTGATGTTCTGCACCTTTGTTTGTGAGAATGGTTCCTGGTTGTGGACCACCGGTAATGGAGCTGTTTTTTCTTTTTTTTTGGCATAGAAGAAGGCCATGAAAGGTTTGGTAGGGAACTAGTAGGCATGTGTCAGGAGAGAAGGGAAAGAAGAAGATTTGCCCCTTGGGAATGTTAGCAACGAA
>BFEA01000252.1:659059-698931 GCA_003427395.1 Chara braunii
GCAACGAAACAAAAGCAGGAAGGAGTGGATAGAGCT
The DNA here is from genome assembly GCA_003427395.1 of Chara braunii. Lineage (NCBI taxonomy): Eukaryota > Viridiplantae > Streptophyta > Charophyceae > Charales > Characeae > Chara > Chara braunii. The sequence continues at coordinate 659,096 of BFEA01000252.1, forward strand.
TGTTTGCACGGAGAGAGAGAGAGAGAGAGAGAGAGAGAGAGAGAGAGAGAGAGAGAGAGTTGAGGAATAGGGAACGTGAGGCCCTGCAATCTGGTCCGACTATGAGATGGTACCCTCCTGCCTTCCCCCCCTCTGCCATCGTGTGCTTATGTTCTTTCTGTAGTTCTGTCAGAGCCAAGTTTCCCACTGTCCATCCCACAGTTCTCAGGGCCTTCACTGCATTAACTCATTTGAGGATTCTCAGTGGCCTGTATGGAGCACCTCTCAGGGTCTGGGTATATGTGCTTGCGGGGGGATGCACATACCTGCAACCTTGTTTCTTGGCAAGAGTAAGAGCAGAGGTGATTTGGGAGTGAAAATAAACTCAGTCAAGACTCGGTTCCAATGCGCCGTAGTTTTAAATCTCTTGATTCAGTGGTGCCAGTTTTCCTAGAAAAGTAACGCCAGGACGCATCCACAAGACATGTCTGTGCAGCGTGATGTTTAGTCCTATGGCTCAGCGTGAAGAAGTGTGGTCTCCTGGCATATACGAGCAGGATCTATCCACTCCAAACGCTAATCCATCCTTCCAAGAGGGGGACCATTGTTGACATTATATTCTAGAACCTGTCAGGGCTTATGGTTGCTGGCTCTAAGTATAAGGATCTGTCCACAAGGGCTGATAAGGTTTTGATCTAAGAGCATATATTCACTTGTTGAATAATGTGAAGATTTGGTGGCAGTACTTTTCAATCATATGCATGTCTGACAAACGTAGAAATCTTTCAACACCAGGCAGGTGGCAGCATTTAGGCTGGAGTTTTCCACAGCAACGTAGTCTCACTCAGGGGCTTGACAGTAGGACGTTGACATTCCCACAGCTTTAGCACAGATAGCGCCTGGTCCTAGCCTGTCAGAGCGGGTCAGCTCGGGCAGTCTCCGAGGCAGCATAGGGAGTATGTGGAAATATATGGGTTCTTAATACGTCTACAGGTTTGAATGTTGACACTGCTTCACAATAATGCCCATATCTGGAGGGCCCTTTGTGGGACTGCATTGTGGAATTATACCCTCAGAGGAACTGTGAAAGGGTTGTATCTTCCAATTTGCTCTATATGGGCCAATGGAGTTCTGTAACTTTTGTCCAAAGCGCACTGCTTGAACTGCCAGGGGGAGTTTGAATTATTAGTCAAGCTGTTTCGGCTGTGTGTGTGGTTGGGGGAAAGATAAACAGAGTCAATGATGGGCCATTGGGAACAAAGTGTAAGGGGGGAAGAGAGGAGGGGGAGGGGGGGAAGAGAGAGAGGGAGGGGGGGGGGGGGGAGAGAGAGAGAGGGCAGTTCCACCTCTCCTCTGTGAGTTTGACTCATTGTGCCCAGGATGCCCGAAGGCTGATACAACCGCAAACTGGGTTCCCTTGGGAAGAAGCTTGGTGGTGCTGAGCCCAGCTCCAACACGGACCCTATCCTTTTCTTTTTGTTTTTTTTGTTTTTTTGAAAAAGAAAATGGGGGCAATTTGGGCAACCCTCCGGATATTGTATTCAACAGGATGTAAACCTGTGATCTATGTATTTATTATCACTTCCAGAATCCAGGTATGTATCGTTCTGCAGCACGTAGGCTCATGCTAGACTGTGTCATATCTTTGATGATACTAAAATCTTTTTGGCACAACTGGGCCCCAGTGGGGAAAATTTCCCTGGTGGAAAATATTGGCATGACACCCTGGCCTTATTTTCTCCGATAACTGGGCTCTACCGTAGAGTTGTTTTGGCAAACTTTTAAAGTTCGTTTTATTAACATCAGTCAGGTACATGTGAGACCGCACCCTTTCTTTGATTTCGAAAATCCGGTTACCCATTGAGGCCTAGTGCTGCGTGGCCAAAAGGGGGAACTTTCAGATCCAGGAATGGTGACATGACACCATGTCCTTTGATATATTAAAAAAAGACACTGGGTAGGAAGGAATAGTGGTATTGCCAAGCTCTGTACCCATTCCTGAAGGTGCAGGGTCTGCCTTCAAATTTCATCAAAGAGTGAGTGTATGTGTGCACTCTAGTCTATGTGATGTGGTGCACTTTAGTCTATGGATGCAGCTATGCAGTAATGTGCAATCTAGTCTCTGTGGATGCAGGTATGCATTAAGGTGCACTTTTGTCTATGTATGTAGGTATGTATCAAGGTGTAGTCTTTGGATGTAGGTGTGCATTAAGGTGCACTTTAGTCTATGGATATGGGTGTGTAATGGATGTAGGTGCACATTTTGCTTGGTGTGCAATACAGGTGTGCATTTCAGCCCGCATGGACTTCAGCTTATGTGATATACATATGCACTCTAGCTGGGTAACGACACTCCCGTGGCGGAGTATTGTTGCCCAACTGGGATAGAAACTGAGGGGTTGAAGTGCTGGGAAAACTCGCGAAAATATAGTGCCATGTCCCAAGATGAGCAACATAAATTCTTTTAGTCGAGTACGAGTGTCTTTTGTGACTTTCTTCATTCACCAAGTTAGGTCTTCAGAGTGTTGAAACCTCACTGGGATTTGCGGTGGCGATTTTGGTCCTCGGTGAAATCCTTGTTGAACCCCAGGAACTCACTTGGCCAGAATGCCACAGTTATGCGTCAGACCTAGGTTTCATCCCAGCTGTTATGGTTTGGAGCAGCTGTTTGGCCTGCACTTGGCTGTAGGTGAAAATGGCTTATGGAGGCTTATGGAGGCTTTCGTTAGCTAAGAGTGAGCCTCTAGACAGGCCAAATAGAGCCCCACCAGCCTGGTTTGGGCCAGCAGGTTGGTTAGGGAGCGAGTCACGACCATAGTTAGCCTGGACAAGAAGCCTGATGTGTTATCTGGTGGAAGACTTGCAGGTTGGTCACTGATGTCTGTGGCTGTGGATTTTTGTTGCGTACTAATGCTTTACGTGCACAATAAGTTTCTTTTTTTTGTACCATTACCTCCGAGCCTCTTTTTGGCGAGGTGGAAAAGAACTGCGTGCCAAGCTTTGCCATAGCGCCAGGGTGCGACTCTTTTCTTTCGCTTTGGCTGGCGTCACCAGCCATTTTGGTCCGCTGGTGCTTGGCTTCCGAAGAATGCGGTTCACTACTTAGTACTTGGCCTTCCACTTTGTAAGGTAGTGGTGGTTTAAAGAAACAGGTCCTTATGGGCCTGGCTCCTTATCCATTCTGGGGAGTGTCCGTTCGGTTTCTATTCCATCGGCAAGTCGGACGAGTAGATGAAATACCCACTCGTACGCTCAGCCCGGGGAACCCTGACAGCATTGATTGCTTCCGCTGGAAGGATTGGCCGTCATGTGAGCCCATGCCGATACAAAACCCGTCCCCTAGTTCCTCTACCCCCTTGAATAAAACAATCTTCAAAAGTTAGCCTGTATTAAGTACTATTAACCCTCTCAGTTCTCGAACGTGAACTGCTGGGTCCGTTTGGGTCTGCAAGGATATCCCTCCATGCGGGCTTCTCTGTGCCCTGCAGCCTGGTGGTCCGAGTAACTTGTATCTATGTAGGAGATAAGGTAGCTATGCTCGTCTGCTACTGGTAGGTGCTTGAAGGATCATAGACCGGAACTTCTCAGGTCCCTTGGATCTCGCCCTCCCACTCCTGATCAGACTGCCTGGCTGGGATCGTGTGGTTCCTGCTGTTTGCGCTGTCCTGAGGGCAGATGTGGCGTCTAAATTATGGCAGTCCTTCCATCTCGAGTCCTCTAAACCCTGCCGTTTGCCCCCTGCAAGTCAGATTCTCTTAAACTTGTCCCATTATAATTGCTTCGAGTTGCTCTGTATGACGATTTTCATCTTCCTCCACTGGCAAAGTATTTCTGCCTCCCTGGTAGCTGCCCGGACTCTGTCGCGTGGATTTACAGTCCCATCCAGTGTTCTGCTGCATCTTTCCTTCCGTATGATCCATAGAGTCACCCTGCGTATCATTCCGAACCAAATCCTTTCCGGTTTGCCAAAGTGAGTGGGGACATTAGTCCATAGAAGAAGTTGGATGGGTTGTTCAGGGAGGGAGGAGTCAAATGGATGGTCCCATATGTCTGTTGCGCTTGGTGGATGTTCTGTTGCCTCCTTGCATCTGATTAGGCAGTGTATCAAGTCTTCCTGTTCTTGGTCTGAGCTTGCTAACCAGAGATCTGAGATGTGGGGATCATTTCGTTTTCTTTTGATGTGTAACCAGTGGTGTACAGGTGCAGTCTTCTTTTTTGAGTTATAATAACGAGTATTAACGACCACATTGACGCGGTGTTTGATGCAGCATTACAGGATCTTTCTGTTGTGGCGGATATCTTGGTTTGGAAGTTTCTTCAAGGAGTGTCTTGTCGGTAGAGAGTGAAGATTAGGGCAGATTGGAATTTGACCCTATGTGAAATGGTGTAATGCTAAGCAGAGATCTGAGATGTGGGGATCATTTCCTTTTCTTTTGATGTGTAACCAGTGGTGTACAGGTGCAGTCTTCTTTTTTGAGTTATAATAACAAGTATTAGCGACCACATTGACGCGGTGTTTGATGCAGCATTACAGGATCTTTCTGTTGTGGCAGATATCTTGGTTTGGAAGTTTCAAGGAGTGTCTTGTCAGTAGAGAGTGAAGATTAGGGCAGATTGGGATTTGACCCTATGTGAAATGGTGTAATGCTAATCCAGTGCTGTGGTTTAACTGCCTTGCCCTTGTCACTCTCATATCTGCGATCTCACTCGGCTTCCCTGGTTCTGCTTTCCTTGTGTGGTTACTGCGGTGCCTGCGGTGCCTTTGATCCTCACAGGTTTGGAGTCTCAACACGGGCTGCTTGGTAGCAACCTTGTATGGTCATCGGGGTGCTGTTATGGCGTTGGCTGGTACGATGAGTGCTCCAGGCAATTGGCGTCTTTTGAGTGGTGAGTACCAATCAGACGTTTGGAGTTTTCCTCTGCATGTGATTGGCATTGCCAATGACATGTTGTTCTGTCCCGTATGATTACAACCGCATACTGAGAATCTAAGGAGTGGTAGTTCCTTGCGTATTTTTCTTTTCCTTCGTTTGGCTGTTTTAGGTCCGTTTAAATTGGTTCATTGATGATGATGATGAGACTACTTCAACATTGTCACTTATGAGCTTTTGCTGTGCTCTTATTTGGTGGAACTCGTGTTGCAATTCTGCTTTTGGTTCGAGGTCACGACTATCTGGTTTCATGTGTATGATGCTGCTTATTTTCTGGAATTCGCTATCGCTCATTTTCCTTGCATTTTGGTATCAGAGTTGTGGTACGTTGAGCTAATCTGGCGCTTGCCTTCTGCCTATGCGGTACATGCATGAGGTCTGCTGGGTGAGCGGCCGTAAGGAGTGTGTAGTGAGGAGGGCGAATGCAAGCAGGTGACCCAGGTGGAGAGGGGTACTCGCCAGGAAGGCTACGAGGTGGAGATTGGGTGTTTCGCAGTGTGATGAGAACCTATCTGATGTGCGATTGATGCTGAGGTGGAACGGCGGTGTAATGCTGGTTGTGCCGAAGCAATGACTGGTCATCACAATCGGCGTCAGGTCATCTGGTGAGAATATTTGTGGTTAGGGGCAGCTATTTTGAGGTACGTTACTTTTAAACTTATCACCGTGAGGATGTGTGTTCTGTCTTGAGAGTCCTCTCATGTGAGGAGTCGAGTGCGCTCAACCTTGAGAGTCAGCATTGTTCACGTGGAGCATCTGGAAGGAGAGGGCGGAGCTATCTGAAGGGCCGTGGACGAAGCACTGGGTCACGGTCACCATGCCAACCCACTGGGAGTAGAGCACGCATGCTCTGCTGCTTTGTCCTTTGTCTGCCTGCTGCGCTGTAGATGGGTTATGATGATAAGGCCAGCCCTACAGGGGAGATGAGTACCGGACGTCTATAAATAAGTACCGCCAAGGTTACCTTCCTGTTTGCGACGTTAAATAATTCCTGAGGACTTCGGGGGCCGTCCTTAAACGCCTCTTGATCAGCCAATTGGTCGGTGTAATGCTCGCTGCACGCGACGGTAAACATGGTGCAAGGCTGGCCGGTTCAGCATAGACTCGCGGCATAGGGGTGGGCTGTGTGCACACCTTTAGGCACGCACACTACCTGGATTGCTCAGGGACGCTGTCAAGTGACAATCAGGAAGAACTGACGAAGGGGTAGATTTCAGGTGACAAGTTCGGGAACAGTTCCACTCTGCCGACACTCATGTAAATGATTCTATTTTTATTTTGATTAGTTAGATGTACAGCCATTGACATCTGACAAATAGCATAGGTAGGAATTACTGTTTCTACTCATTTGCTTTCTGTATGCGGACTAGTCAGGTAACCGTTTATATGAATCTGGACTTACCTGTTGGACCCAACTGTGTGTACTCTGACATAGCCACCGATTAATAAGTCGGTCTGAGCACTACTTTGTGGTAGGCAACCGAGTGAAACCTAGTGCAGACAGTGTACGGTGCAGTAGCTTATGAGCGACATGGAGGTTCCTGACCTGGACGGTACTTGCGATCGGCAAGGCGCCCGTTGGTCCACGTAGCCTTAGGACCAGAGGGGGACTGTTTTCTGTTCCGCTAGCTTAGGGGGAGAGCGCAGCAGCAGCGGAGGGCTAGTGACGCAGAGGCAAGCAGAGCCTTCGCAAGCGAGGCAGCTACTTCAGCAGCCATGTCCACTGCTGCGCAGCAAAGTTCCCAGGCCAGTAGTTCAGGGACGATCGGACAGTAGTTCAAGGACGATCGGGGCGACGGTTGCACATACCCTGAGTCAGTCCGCTGGCGTTATGGCCAGCCAGCCGTTAGTGTTAACTCCCGAGGAGATCGCCATTCAGCGAGCAAGCGCTCACGAAGCACAGCTACAACAGGCTTTAGATGAGATACAGGCAGAAAAAGAGAGAATGATCAGGAGAAGATCTAGGATACAGCGGCATTAAGCCGACATTAGAGAGGTAGAGGAGATGGACCTGACCAATGTGGATGATGATGTGAGGATCGTGAGGACAGTCCTGTTAGATGTAGTAGAGATGCAGGACTACCACACATCGCTCTTGCGAGACATTCAGCGGAGCCTGGCGGTGCTGGTTGGATGAATTCAGGTAGCATCACCATCAGGGCCCGGTGCGTGGCCCATGGTACAGCCTCCTCATTTTGTCCCACCAGTGACTGGAGTATCCCCATTCACAGTATCTCCAGCTTTGGTGCAGACCGCTTCCCTACTTGGTATGTCTTTGACAGGCGGGTTAACAGCAGGTCCTAGTGTACAGGTTCCTGTTCAGACAGTGTTTTTCTCCCAACCTCTGTTGCAGACTGCCGTAACTGGGCAGCCTGCCGTCTCGCAGCCCGCACCGAAGCTGGAGATACTGTGAATGGGGATACTCCAGTCACAGGTGTGACAGAAGGAGGAGGGTGTACCATGGGCCAGACATCGGGCCCTGATGGTGATGGTGCTTCCTGAACTCGCCCGACCTGCGCGGCCAGGCTCCGCTGGATGTCTTGCAAGAGCGACGTGTGGTAGTCCTGCATCTCTACTACATCTAACAGGACTGTCCTCCCGGTCCTCACATAATCATCCACATTGGTAAGGTCCATCTCCTCTAACTCTCTAATGTCCGCTTGACGTTGCTGCATCTTAGATCTTCACCTGATGATTCTTTCTTTTTCTGCCTCTATCTTATCTGAAGCCTGCTGTAGCTGTGCTGCGCAAGCGCTGCTGTGCTACTGGCAGGCAAACGCCCACGCGCTCACGGGCGAGCAGGATATACGCAGGCAGCCATAGCCGAGCTGGCCCGAGGTGTTGGATGGGGCGCATGGTGGTCCTTGGGTGCACAGGGCATCTGTGTGGGGGATCAAGGTTGTGAGTGATGCGAGAGACATACCTGGTGCTTGAGGCGAACGGCATTGGCCGAGATCTGCTCGTACTTCGGGGAGCTGTTGACGTCACCAGCGGCATTGTAAATAGGCTAGATAGGATCTGCCATTTGTAGTCTGGGCACTAAGCGCCAGATAGGGAATCAACATTGGTTCATTGATGATGATGATGAGACTATTTCACTTGTGAGCTTTTGCTGTGCTCTTATTTGGTGGAACTCGTAATGCAATTCTGCTTTTGGTTAGAGGTCACGACTATCTGGTTTCATGTGTATGATGCTGCTTGGTTTCTGGAATTCGCTATTGCTCATTTCCCTTGCACATTTGGCTAGATAAAATTTCCAGAACTCGTTGGTCTTTTACTTCAGTTTGCACGAGCGCCTAGAGTGAGTCCATCTTGCAACAGTTTGGTCTGCAAGAATAACGAATCTCTCTCTCACCCCTGGGCAATATGAGGGCCAAGGCCGATGGGCACCATGTTCGTGCTAAGCGAGCAGGAGCCTGGTGAATTTTCATTACTTCAGGCTTTCTAAGCATGGACTCAGCACCAGGCAGAGCCTCCTTTTACTTGGGTCGGGACTCGTCACCAGGTGGGGCCTCCTTTTACTTGGGTCGGGACTCATCACCAAGTGGGGCCTCCTTTTACTTAGGCCGGGACTCATCACTAGGAGGGGCCTTCTTTTACTTGGGTCGGGACTCAGCACCAGGTGGGGCCTCCTTTTACCTAGGTCGGAGTGCCGTACGGTGGTGCTGAGGGCGAGACCACCATCAGGAATGCTCGCCTACAATAACGGTTTTGACCTTTTTGCAGACACAGATGTGGATCCCAGAGTTCGATCCACATACCTCCCTTACCTTACCTTACCTGTGTAGAGTATCGAGTCGACCCTGTGAGTCTTGAACCTGTAACCTGTGGGTCGTAGTTGTTGTTTTGAAAGGTCAAGGTCGTAGCTGCTACAGTCCTGAAAGGTCAAGGTCGTAGCTGCCACAGTCTTACAGTCTTGAAAGGCCAAGTCCGCAAATTTCAAGAAGGTCCGGAAGTGGCCTATCAAGTTCTTCTCACGTTTTACATAGCAGACCAGAGGCAAGTGGGCAAGTGGTGGAGTCCAACTTTGCTTAGTCAGCGGTACCCAGTCCCAGTCTCACTTTGCACAGTCAGCAAGTACCATGAGGGACTGTGTGCACCATGGGCCCTATGGAAAAGGGGCAGACCAACGAATTACAAAAGTATAAATCAAGAGGCAGCACCCAGCCATTCATTTATTCGCTGCGTAAGCCATGCGGAAGTGCTGCCCCAGCCTCTTGTGCAAGGTGGTCTGCAGAGCTCCTGAAGTCGAAGTGGGCTGAAAGAAGATAGCGTAGCCATAGTAGTAGTAGCAAACGGCCATAGCCGCCATAGGTTAGAGATAGCTGTTAGTGTGTGTGTGTGTGTCTGTGATACAAAGTACGTGTGCGTGGGGTATTCAGGGTGATCCAGAGTCGAGTGTGTGCGAACAGAGGTGTTGGACACAGTGACGAGAGTTGCGATGTACAGGCGCTGATGCGCCATAGCCTATTGAAGCGAGTTTGCATCTGAACTGTGTTCATGGTTTCCATATCTCTGAGCTTTGAGTGGGCGCTTGGCGCCAGTGTGAATCGCCATCTGTTTGCATGTGTGTGAAGCAGAGAAGAGGGCGAGTCTGATTGCATTGGTATCGGAGCTGGTTCCCGTTACTCCGCGTGCCATTGTTGTCTGGGCGCCACAACTGTAACTGCGCCGTCGAAGGAGGAAGGTTCGCTATAGCTGCACCGTCGAAGGGAGGTGCTGCGTACCTGCAAAGAAGACAACGACGAAGAAACAGAGAGAGAGAGAGAGAGAGAGAGAGAGAGAGAGAGAGAGAGAGAGAGAGAGAGAGAGAGAGAGAGAGAGAGAGAGGAGCGATAAAAGATTGTTGTGCAGTCCAAGGAAGAAGAAGAAGGCCATAGCGGCGGAGCTCGGACACGAAGGTAGAAGAAGATAGTCGAGGAAGGAGAAGGGAGAGACGAAGAAGGGAAAAGAAAGGCATAGCCGGGGTGAAGGAAGAAGGAAGTGGGAAAGGAGGAGGGAGAAAGAGAAGCGCAGCTTGGTGAGGAAGAAAGGTCGGCAGCCATAGCTGAGATTAACGTTGAACAAGGAGTTGATTGAGGGTTGACCGAGCATTGACCAGGGGTTGACCGAGGGGTTGACCAAAGGGTTAATCGAGTGTTGATCGGAAGTTGATCGAGGGGTTGACCAAGGTGTTGACCGGCGTTGACCAAGCGTTGACCAGAGTTGTACACCACGAAATTGACCAAGCTGGAGTTGGTATATTCTCGCCAAGCCTTTGGCGTATCCCCTCGCCCTATGGATGTGCATTCACCCCATGGTACTGGCCGAGTCTGTCTGTCTGTTCTTTCGGCATCGAGTCTCCTCTGTCCAGGTGATAGGAACTCTGTTTAGAGGTCGTAGAGCTTTGTTGATCAAACCCACACGGGCTGAGTAGGGCCCGCGTATGACGACTGAATGACCCGGAGGACACGAACCCTCCCAAGGACCGGTACAGACCGGCAGGCTGCTCAGTGTAACATGGTAGGCCCAAAATCGGAGTTGTGGGCTGCACAACGAGCTGTCTAAGTCTTGAGAGGACTTGCTGATCGTGCCGTCTTGTCTGCGACGTTAAAGAATTCCTGAGGAGTTATGGGGGATCTCCTCCAATGCCTCCTTACCAGCGCTAAAGTACTGTAGTGACAACTTAGAACTAGGTCTAGGCTAGTGAACATAGTTGACAGGGTTCTGAACCGGAGAGAGAGCCGGGTGGGATTGACATCAGGTGTTGGGCATCGGGGTTTGGATTGTAAAGGACATTGGTGGCGAAAGCTTCCGTCGGTCGTGGTAACGTGACTGGATCAAAGTGTAAGGCTTTGTGGTCCTTAGACAGTTAGTCAGTCAGTCAAGTGGGTAGGTCTAAGCGGTGAGGAGTGGGAGAGTCATTGTCGTGCACCTGACAGGTTGACACCATGGACGACTACCCTATGTACGGCTTGCTCGTGGGGTTCTCCCTCTGGGGGACCCTCTGGCATCTCCTCTTTCCTTTGGGATTTTGGAACATTTTTTCGTGTAGAGTAGAGGCCAGGGGTGGTGCTAGCACCACCCCCTACACCAAGGAGCAGGAGGAGGAGGCGGCGAGGATCTTGGCAGAGCAGAAGGCCAAGAAAGAGGAGGTGGTGAAGCAGGCCAAGAAGTTGGCCTTGTTGCAGGAGCGGGCCATGAAAAGGAAGAAGTTGGAGGAGTTGGAAAGGATGAAAAGAGAGGAAGAAAAGTTGAAAGCGGCGGAAGTAGAAAAGTTGAAAGCGGCGGAAGTAGAAGAAGAAGAAGAAGAAGAAAAGGTGGAAGAAGAAGAGCCCCTGATTAGAAGAAGTATTAGGGACAGAGGACAATCGAGTGGCATGAAGAAGGAGGGGAACTCGTGGTTGGAAAAGAAAGTGTCTGAATGGGTGCCAATCCGTCCCTGAGAGAAGAGGACGCGATGTTATATGTTCCCAGGGAAGAACAGCAGGGGATTATCAGAGAGTTTGAAGCAGAAGAAGGTCCCTTGAAACGTCAGGTGACCGAAGAAGAGAAGAAGTTGGAGTGGAAGCTGCGCTTAGCGAGGGAGAAGAAGAAGAGAATGGAGGAGGTAAGCAAAGCTGCAAAAGAGTTGGAAGCTATAAAAGAACAAAGGGCGTAGATGGAGGCGCAAGCAGACATACAGGGCAAGATGGAGGTGATGTCAATGAATATTGAGCTCCTAGCCAAAGCATGGGACGAGCAATATCAGTTCGCTAGGAGCTAGGACGTAGCCTTGCGATCAATCCGATTGGGCTTTATAGAGTTTGCGCGTGACATGATGATGCACGTGGGCTCAGAAGTAACAGCAAGGCTAGAAAACACAGAGTGATTCTGCACGGGCGCCATAGAAGGCGCAAAACTCGCTGCTCCAAGAGAGGAGGAAGCGCGTCCTTGTAGAGAGCCAGTCAAGGTAAAGTTCCGTGACCCTTACAATGGAAAGAAGGAATGAAACTTTGACAATTGGGAGGTGAATGTGAACTCCTACATGCACCTGCAAAAGATAGCTTCTGAGGAACAAGTCCTCATCGCCTTCCACACTCTCAAAGATGAGGCAGCTAGTTTCACTAGATCGCTCTGTCGCGCTGCTAAATGTGAAAATGATATGGTTGCCTATTCCTTAATCACCCCCCTCAGTGATTTCTTTAAGCTACTGTGTGAGAGGTTTGCAGACGCCACGCGAAGCGTTAGAGCGTCTGACAAGTTGCAAACCATTCATTCCCACCAATGGAGGAGCGCCAGGGCACTCAAGGGTATCATGGATGAATTGGTAGTTGTCCTTGGTCACGAGGTCACTGACACCCAGCTGGTCCAACTGTTTTATCGTGCCATGCCCGAGCCTTTGTGTGGGCACTTCTTCGAGAAGAGTAGGGAGTCTACCATGACCAACGATACTTTGAGTAGGGAGGTGGTAGCATTCGAAGTGAAGTCCATGCCAGTTTCCACTTTCTGCCATAAGGACCTTGACAAGGGAAAGAAGTGGAAAGGCCGTACCATCTCAGGGCAAGGATCACCGGATCCTTATGTTAGACGAGGGTGGTATGGAAGAGGTCCTCTATGATCAGATAGAGTGGGGGCCTGGAGGAAGAGGATAGTGGCGGTAGTTAGGGGAGGACTTACGCTATTGTTGCGGCTGGAGGGAAGCCACAGGGAAGAGGAGGAGGCTGGGGCCAAGGCGGGCAGGCTTCTAGTGGTCAAGGACAGGGCGATCAGGGGGTTCGTGGCAGAGGAGGCCGCCAAGCAGGAGGTAGGGGTCAAGGTCCCCTGCAAAACCGCTTTGGATTTAATCTGTCACCATACAGGAGGTGTGGATGGCACCTTGGTCTGCCACAGGCCTTGGGAAGATTTGGGCTTGGAACAAACAGTCTGGCAGAGGAGGATCGATCAGGATGAGTGCATTTATTGCGATGGTCCTAGTCACAGGATTAAATACCGCCGGTAGGGGCTGCAACCGCCCCTACCCCTAGACCATGTTGAGAAGAGTGTGCGCACCACAAGATACTCCCAAACCACATGTGTCTATGGCAGAGGTTGCTGGCCAGTGTCTAGACAGTTGTCCAGAGACTGCTTGTGTTAGAGTCTCTCTAGGCACTTCCCTCATAGGCGTGGCAAAATAATTGAAAGAGAGGATGCTATAGGGGACTTGATAGATAGTGGGGCCACTCGTAGTTGTATTAGCAGAAAAGCGCTGCAGAAGCTAAAGTTAAAAAGTTAGAAGACCCTATAATCAGTATCCTCGCAGACAATCGCACTATGCGAGTCGAGGATTATGTAGAGGGAGTCGAGGCATACTTTCGCCTAGAGAAGAATGGGAAGGTGGAGAAAGTTCTCCGTTCCTTGCCTCTCCTCGTAGAGGATAGCCTTCCTTTCGATATGGTCCTAAGAAACCTGCAGATTCTCAGTGGACTGTACATTAGGCTGAGGGCGAAGCCTCGGTCGCGTCGTATGTTAGATTTGTGATTTTGTGTTTTCTGTGTTTTGTTGTCTGTGCTGTTGCTGTGTTTTTTTCTTAACGCATTGAGGTGCGATGACGTGCTGATTTCTACTGCCGTGACTAACGGCGAGGTTGTACCTTGTTGCGTGTGCCTGTTGTGTTTTGCAGCGTGCTTTGTTGTGTGTGCGTGCAGAGTTTTGGGTCACACTGAGGCCTATATGCTGTTCTAAAAATAGACCGGTTCCGGCCCTGCGATTGCAGGCCCAGTCTTCCCCGACGTCATAGAGGCCCTAAGGGCCTACAGTGGGTAGAGCCCGTAGCTGGGAAGGGCCTAGAGGCCCTAAGTCGAAACGGTACCGGTAGAGTAGTTTCGGTCCAGTAGGTCTAGGGTAGAATCTAGAAATAGGATAGGCCGAGTAGGTTTAGGACTTTTGACAGTTCATTTCTCGCGAAGCAGCGTTGGAGAAGCCAAGCAAGTTGGTGGCGGTGACTGTCTGCAGGCGGCATCCTGAGACCTCGCCGTTGACAGCAGCCATAGCCGGCCCAGTCTGAGTCTGCCATAGCTGGGGCATCCTCAGCGCATCTACCTCTGGGGTATCTGCGTCTTGCCGGGCTATATCGAGGCTCTACACTGTGTACTCGTGGGTGGTGGCAGCCATAGCTGCCTGTTCCTTCGTCAGAGTTGTCCATCGACACTGAAGACTTCATCGCATGACCTGTTCTTCATCAGGGTGGTTGGTGCTGGCCTCTGAGAGGCTGTTCTGATGCAGCGCTACTAACTGAGTGTAGGATAGAGAGTGGGGTGTGAGTTCTGAGTGTGGCGAGATACTGGAACAAACTCTGTTACGGTAATTGTACGAGTGGCTCATCATCAGCGTCATTTTCATTGTGATCTTCGCAGGTTCTTTGTTGTGATTGGTTGTTGGGAGTTGTGTCAGAGAGTGAGAAACACTGTGTGTCTTCTCCCCATCTGTGCATGTTTGTCTTCCGCTGTTTATCTTCACCTGTGTGCAGTTTGGACTCTGTCTCCTCTCTCCCCTTCTCTTCTGCATGTATGGGCATGTATGAGATTGTCTGTGTGTGAGTGGCGATAAAATTCGTCAGACAACCAAGTTCATAACAGAGAGGATAGGGGCCACACTCCACTCAAGAGAGCACGAGTGTAGGCTCCCTAGTCCAACAAACGAAGTTAAGACGGCTCGTCTGTTTCATGTGTCAGGAGTAGACAACTCTCTGGCACATTGCTGCCTCAGTGCTCCCACGTTCGCGCGATTGGTGGAGGAGCAATTAGAAGAACAGGTTTTAAAACCCATAGACCCTGCTATTGCCAAGCTGTTGGAGAAGTACATAGACTTAGCTACGCCACCTACAGGAGTAGTGCAGCGGCCGATACAGCATCGCATAGAAATAGAGCCTGGCAGTAGGACTCCTAAAGGTGCTATCTACAGGATGTCCCCAAAGGAGTTAAGAGGAGTTGCGTAAGCAGCTAGATGAACTCCTAAAGAAGGGTTGCATTAGGTCAAGTTCGTCTCCATTCGGAGCACCTGTTTTTTGTGACCAAGGAGGAGGGAGAGCTCAGGATGTGTATAGACTATAGGGGTCGTAAGGCTATCACAGTGAAGAATGCAGAACCACTGCTTCGGATAGACGACTTGTTAGGTTGGGTGCAGGGCTGCAAATATTTTTCGAAGATAGATTTAAAGTCCGACTATCATTAGATAGAGGTTCATCCTGATGACGAGTATAAGACAACATTCCGGACTAGATATGGGCACTACGAGTTTATAGTCATGCCCTTTGGACTAACCAATGGACCAGCTGCTTTCCGACGCTGTATGAAAAATTTGTTTTGGCCATGGTTAGATAGGTTTGTGGTAGTATATCTAGATGATATTCTAGTATTTAGCAAGACCCACTAGGAGAACGAGGGCCATCTGAGGCAGGTCTTGGAGAAGCGCAAAGAGGCTAACTTCGAGATCAACGCGAAGAAGTGGGAGTGGGCCAAGACACAAGCCTTGTACTTGGGCCATGTCTTAGCTGGAGACGGCATAAAACCTGAGGATAACAAGGTAGCAACGATCAGAGATTGGCCAACGCCCCGCCCATTGACAGAACTGCGGTCGTTTTTAGGCCTAGCAAACTACTATAGAAAGTTTGTGAGGAACTTTTCTACCATCACTGCACCTCTTCGCAGGTTGTTAAAGAAAGAGACGATCTGGAAGTGGGATGGAGATTGTACGTCGGCCCTGAAAAAGTGAAAGCGCGCCTTGATAGAATACCCAGTCCTCAAGGTAGCCGATCCATCCTTGCCTTTTATCATCACCACTGGCGCAAGTCAGTACGGTATAGGTGCTGTTCTACAACAAGATGATGGGATATAGACCCGTAGAGTTCACGTCTGCTAGTATGCCTTCAGAGAAGGTTGCGACATCTACCTACGAGAGAGAACTCTACGCTCTCAGGCAAGCATTAGATCATTGGAAAAACTACCTGCTTGGGAGGCACTTCAGACCACGAGACGTTACGGTGGCTGAAGACCCAGGCCAAGATGACACCTAAGCTTATTGGGTGGGCCACAAAAATAGATCAGTATGACTTTGAACTTAAGCCAGTCAAAG
Organism: Chara braunii; assembly: GCA_003427395.1. Taxonomy (NCBI): domain Eukaryota; kingdom Viridiplantae; phylum Streptophyta; class Charophyceae; order Charales; family Characeae; genus Chara; species Chara braunii. The sequence continues at coordinate 675,076 of BFEA01000252.1, forward strand.
GGAAGTATAATGTAGTGGCGGACGCTCTGAGTAGGACAGCTGACTACTTTGGATCGATAGTTAACTATCTGGATATAGGGAGAGACCTGCAGCAAAAAGTTAAGAGGAGCATATGCGCAGGACCGTATCTACAGTGACCTCCTCAAGAGAGTTAAGGAGGCCCCGGAGTCCGAACCAGACTACCGCACTACTGATGGGTTGCTATTTGAGAAGATTAATGTAGTTTGACTGTCTGTGTGTTCCTAACAGTGAGGAGATCCGTAGTCTGATCTTAGGGGAATGCCACGACACGGAGGGACACTTTGGTTGGCAAAAGACACTAGCCAACCTCATGCACGCGTATATATGGCCCGGTATGAAGGCGGACTGCATAGAGTATGTACGCAGTTGTAAAGTCTGTCAGCGAAACAAGACTACTACGCGAGCCCCTCCTTGTCTTCTCAGTCAAGAGTAGGCATGGCAAAAGTCGAGTCATGGTTATAGTTGATAGGTTTAGCAAGTATGCAGTTTCTGTTCCTCTGCCTGCAGAGGCACGAACAGATTTAGTAGTTCAAAAGTTCTTTGATCATTGGGTCAGTGAACATGGTATACCGCTGTCGATAGTTAGTGACAGAGACACCAGGTTCACCAGTCAAAACTGGCAGGAATTAATGAAAGTTTATGGGTCAAAGTTGTTGATGTCATCTGGCTAGACTGAACAGATGAATAAGATCCTGCAACAAGTTCTCAGAATGTACATTAGGCCCGATCAATAACAGCGTGCACCTAGCCACGTGTTGCACTCCCAACAAACTACACAAGTCCTTTAGACTGCGTAGACTGTTTGAGGGACTGAACCGGGATCAGATTCAAAGACTACCGCCCGGTACCCGAGAGTTTGTGATACAGCACGAGAAAGAGATCGCTACCATTATTAATAACCTCAGGAAGGCCCAACACAGGATGATAGAACAAGCTAATAAGCACCGTCGCCCCTCACAGTTTCAAAGTAGGTGACTTAGTTTGGGTCAAGTCAAAAGAGTTCGCTCCTGAGGAAAACATCTCGCAGAATTTGCTGCCTGCATATCGAGGACCGTGGCCAGTCTTAGAAGTCAAGGGCGGAGGTCGCTCTATACCATTGAGATTCCAGCACACCTCCACACCTACCGAGTCTTCCACGCATCAAAACTGTTGCCTTTTGTCACAAGTCGACAGTTTCTATCCCGGAGATCTATGATTCCTCCAGATATGGATGGAAAGTACGATATTGATGGGATAGTAGGTGAAGATATCTTTCGGACGGGAGGTAGAGGTCGTCCACAGAAACAGTATAAGGTTAGATTTTCCTTTCAAGAGCCAGAAGACGACCCGCTGGTTCACGCGAACAGAACTTCTAGAGACGGCTCCCGAAACAGAACTTCTAGAGACAGCTCCCGAAATAGTTCGAGCCTACGAGAGAGATAAGAAGGGTAAAGATCCTGCCTTAGACTGAAGTATTCTCGGAGGACCTCGAATTTAGGCCGGCGGGAGTGAAACGGTTTTCACCTTTTTGCAGACAGGTGCGGATCCCAGAGTTCGATCCACAGACCTCGCCTTACCTTACCTTACCTGTGTACAGTATAGAGTCGACCCTGTGAGTCTTGAACCCGTAACCTGTGTGGTAGTAGTTGACGTTGTCTGTCGTAGGTCTGAGTAGTTGTAGGGTCTTGAACCTTAGACCTATCGAAGAAGGGGTCACACCTGCATAGGGGTCGTAGTTGTTGAAGTTCTGAAAGGTCAAGGTCGTAGCTGCTAGTCTTAAAAGGCCAAGTCTGCAAACTTCCAGAAGGTCCGGAAGTGGCCTCTCAAGTTCTTCTTACGTTTTACATAGCAGACCAGAGGCAAGTGGGCAAGTGGTGGAGTCCAACTTCGCTTAGTCAGCGGTACCCAGTCCCAGTCTCACTTTGCACAGTCAGCAAGTACCATGAGGGACTGTGTGCACCATGGGCCCGGTGGAAAAAGGGCAGACCAACGACTTACAGAAGTATAAATCAAGAGGCAGCGCCCAGCTTTTCATTTATTCGGTGCGTAAGCCATGCGGAAGCGCTGCCCCAGCGTCTTGTGCGAGGTGGTCTGCAGAGAGCCCGAAGTTGAAGTGGGATGAAAGAAGATAGCGTAGCCATAGTAGCAGCGAGCGGCCATAGCCGCCATAGGTTAGAGATAGCTGTTAGTGTGTGTGTGTGTCTGTGATACAGAGTACGTGTGCGTGGGGTATTCAGGGTGATCCAGAGTCGAGTGTGTGCGAACAGAGGTGTTGGACACAGTGACGAGAGTTGCGATGTACAGGTGCTGATGCGCCATAGCCTATTGAAGCGAGTTTGCATCTGAACTGTGTTCGTGGTTTCCATATTTCTGACCTTTGAGTGGGCACTTGGCGCCAGTGTGAATCACCATCTGTTTGCATGTTTGTGAATCAAAGAAGAGGGCGAGTCTGATTGCAACAAGGTGCTCTGGACTGATAACGAGTGGGCGTTCTATTCGCCTGAAGACGGAAGGAACGTAGAGCACAAGTGGTATGAACGCAACCAAGATTAGGAGAAAGGGTGCCATGTAGAGAAAGGAGAGGGACAAGGGGGGTAGTTGCGAGCTATGGTCGTCTGAGGCAGACAATTTTAGCTTAGCTTAGCTTGCATAATATGAAAACAAGGGGGGGGGGTATCTGGCCGGTTCAGCTTCTGTGTGGGTGGAGCTCATCTCCTTGAGTCTTTTATGTAGATTCAGTTCTATATATAAGTTTATTATTAGGTGCTGCATTCACATGTACGCGGATGCACGTCCATGCGTGCATTTGGAGTTTCTTTGCAAAGGCAAAACCGAGCCTGAACATCTGCTCTCATGCTTGTTTGTGCTTCCGCTGCAGCTTTGCAGCTGCAATGAAAACAAGAACAAAGCAGATGGAAAGAATATGTAATCAACAAGCTTCAGCAATGAAGAAAGGGTTGTGGATTTCTGTAGGATGCTGGATCTTGTAGCAATTTAGCATCGCTGATCTTACCTCGATTTGGGCTTTTGTGTTGGACTTTGGAAGTAATTCTCCTCCTTATGTTTATGGCTCTGGCTTTGGGCAGGTTCAAGGGACAACACTATCAGGGTGTGGAATCTAGGAACCCTGACGTGCATAACGACAATCACTGGCCATACAAGCGACATTTTGGGGTTGGAAGTGGGTAAGCAATGATCTCTCTGTTTTGCCATTTCCGAAGTCAACGCTATCCCCAATGGAAAACCGCCAATCACGTTCCCTTGTCTTCGGTTTGTCCAAACCACCGTCACCTGAATTCTCTATCCAATTGAGTGATGGGTGGAACCTGCAACCTCTTGGGAACCCAGTACCACACATGGAAATCTTGCGACAAGCCTCCCTTTTCTATGGAAAAGTGCTTTCTGGTCCATCCTGGTTCTATGGAAAGTGGTTTCTGGTCCATTTCGGTCTCTGGGGAAGGGTGGTTTAGCTAGTGGCCTTTGCAGTTTCCAGAAGGTATTTGGGTTATAGTCATGGCTTAATTAGGACCGGAAATCTACTGAAGCATCATGGTGGAAATGCAATAAAATTGAAATGAATATTTGTCGATTGCATTCGTTAGATCAAATACAATCAGAGAGCGCAGTGTGATGGAAATTGTATGCTGTGTTCGGGAAGAATGAATTGTGTGTCAAGCTTCTTTTTTTCTGTTGTTGTAAAAACAGAACCTTACGGTTCTGGCTCCTTTTCCATTCTGGGGAGCATCAGTCCGGTTCCTGTTCCCCCGGCAAGTCAACTGAATTACAATAAGCACTCACACACGCTCCTCCCCCTTATGGTGGGAAGGTCCCAAGGATGGCATTGATTATTTCCGTTAGGAAGGATGTACCCCCCTTCACCCCTGCCTAAGTTAGCCCGTTCTACTTCTATTCTCGTGTGCCAAGCTTCTTAATTTGGTTATGTTATGTATTGATTTTCTGATTTAGGCCTCTGGGGCTGGCTGGTTTGGCCCGTGGCCTTTACAGATTCCAGAAGGTATTTGGGATAGTATAAGGACTGGAAATCTGCTGCGGTTATGCCTTGCAAGCGAGTTTATGTGTGTATACTGCGAACATATAAGATAGGATGTTGGATAAACATGTGATCCTTCAATGATCGTCTCTGCACTGATTGGAAGTGTGTAAATGCTATTGGAATTTTCAGGTTACAGGGGTGAGTTCTACAGTCTTTCTGCAGACCACACCATCAGGTTCGTGTGCTCTCTCCGTTCTCCCCTTTCCCTGGTTTCCATGCTGATTGTGTTCCAGGATAGTTGTCAGGATTGTATCGCCTTAGCATGTGAGAGTATGCTAAACTGTATGAATGAATATCAAGGACCTTAAGTCATCTCTGTCTTTGCGAAGGAAGCTGTTGTTGCACATTTTCCGGTGCATTAGCGAATACTAAGCATCTGGTTTTCATCTCCATGTCCAAAGGAAGTTGTTTCTGCAAATATTCAGGTCCACAAGAAGTGGGTGTTTTCTGCTGAGCAGTTTGGTGCTGCATTAGGATGTGGGATTCCCGCGTGCTGTGGATGAATCGGTGAACCCCGATGTGGCTAACCTGTGGCCATAGATATTCCCAAACTTCCTCTGTGTGCTACACAGACTCACAGAGTCGTAGACTGCAAAGGCGCGTTTGCCAAAGTAGGCATATTGTGGGTCCTTTATTGCTTGAAAGTGGTGCTCTGTGTTTGCCGTTTGTTGAGCATTCACTGGAGTATACAGCTAATGGCTTGTTGGATTTTCTGCCTGCTGTGCTGTCTGTCTCACATTCAGAATGTGGTGTTTGGACACCTATGAATGCCTCCAAGTGTTTGTGGAGGAAAGCATGAATCTCCTTTCGTTGGCATGCACTGCTAACGGGATTGTGAGTGGAACTCGGTAAAGCACCTCTACTCAACCATATTTTCCCACTTCCCACCTCCCGCCTCCCACCTTCACCCCCCCGCCCCCTTCAATGTGCCCATTTCTTGACTTGTGAGTGTCGTCCTTGCTGCACGTGGGCCTTATAATCTTCTAATGTTGCAATTTTGATGGGTGATATGAGACATTGTTTTTTGAACTTTTTCAACTTTTTTGGCTTTTAGAACTTGTAATGCATGTTCTCCTCTCTACCACCCCCCTCCTCAACCTGCGGGCAGAATACATCTGTTGATCATTCTAATTATCTGCTGGATTGCTAAGAAAAAGGAGACCTTACTCTCTCTCTCTCACCCCCTCTCCCTCGCTCTACTGTACGCTGTATCAAGGGGAGTTGATGGGATCGCCTGGGGGAGGAGGGGGAAACGGAATGCAAGTGGGGTTGCAGGATGGGTTGCACATATGGGAGTGTAGATGGGAGGTGTCAGGGGGGACAGGATGCTTCGAATACAAAGGGGAGATGCTTTTCTTTCATTGGGCAGGGAATTGAGAATAGAAAATTAACACACACTTAAGGAGTGAGCCGGGGGAATGTGAAAGGGGTGATCAGGTGGAGAAGGGGAGGTGGAGTGAGGGGAATCGGTTACAGTATGCATTGCCCACATGGGGGTGGAGGAGAGAGTTGTGGAGGCGACACACTAGATGCTTTGCACACAAAAGAGAAGGAAGAGTATGGATGGATGCCGGGCCTGGAAGATTCTTTGGACATGATGTTGGAGTGAGGAAGTGCTGCTAGAGGTTGAAATGTGCCATTGCCGGCCCATCGAGGAATAAAGGTAACGGAAAGTGAAAAATAAAATAAACCATACAAATGTGCAACGCCTATGCAGGTAGCAAAAAACGGATTGAGGTGAAAATGCGACCTTTTACAAAGGAATGAGATGGCGTCCTTTGATTCACAAGTGTGTCCTCGCGTCTTTGCCAGAAGCTGCAATGTTGCTCGTGGTATGCGATTCTTTCGTTCTTCTTGCGGTGATGGTACGATTCTGTTTTGGAATGCAGAGACAATAGATATACGTGATGAAATGATGGACGAACGTGCATAGGCTGTGTTTTGTCTGGATGTGCTGGCTCGTCCGTACGCAAACAGCAATCATCCATGGGACCGAGGAGCTTGGAGCTGAAATCACATACAGAAGAGTGGGACGTGATTGACAATATGTTCTGCAAGTTGGACGTGGTGGATGTCTTTGAAGGACCAGTAATGTTGATGGCCTTGCAAAATATGGGACAACATTGTCTGGAAGTTGGAAGCTGCCTTGAAAGCCCCAGTTCGCGGCCCAGCCTTTGGAAAAAAACCCAGCGGTTAACAAGGAGCTGTGTGAAGGCTCCGAGTGCCCGTTGGGAAAAGGTTGGCAGCACCAGGCACATCGTGCACGGTTCCGATTTCTTAGGGACTGGCTGAGAAGCGCAGCTGCAGAACAACTGGTGGCTTGAAGCACCAGTGCAAACCCATGGCTGTTACATGGCCTATCTAATTTTGACTTGATTGTAGAGGTTCATGCAGTGCCTCTTAAAAACCATCAGGCCCAGAAGACCCACCCCCATGGATACTGGTTGCTTAACCTTTAGTGCCCCACAGGACCATTTTTTGGAAGTTCAGCAATATGCATCTCAATGGGCGAAGAATTTCTGAGTCCGTTCTTGTTTGTGATGTTGAAAGTGGATAGGGGATGCACAATTGGTGGTTGCACCTCTTCCCCTTACATGTTTTCTCTATTTTCCCTGTTCCTTGTTTTCATGGTTCATGCTCTCTTCTTGCAGTGATGGTATGATTTTGGTTTGGGATGTAGAGACAAGCAATACACCTGAAGGAAAGCGTGAGAGTGAGCCTGCATCCCCTAGGCAATTCAAATGCCCCTTGTCAAAGGTACGTGGTCACCAGTGGCCATTCTTTGCCGGAAATTGTTGCAGTTGTACCTTCTGGTCATGTAAGAAGCCCTGTGTCACGTTGACATTCCGATCTCAAATTATTGTTTCTACTTCCAGCCGATGTCATACTGTGACAGTGGTTGTTGAAAGTCGCAGCTCTTGTAGACTACAATCGTTGAATGTCCCCTTGTATATTGATTGCTACTGTGGTGTTTGCATGAATTCTGTACGTCCTTTTTCCAATGTAGAAGAATGTTGCAGTTTTATGAACTGGTCATGAGGTGGCCATGGAAGAGAGACAAGTCACCCTGGGTGCCAGCTTGATGGATCATTTATGCAGAGGTCAGGTCTTGTCTGGTCTTCGTGTGAGGTAACGACTGTTTGATGTTTGTATTCTGCTTCTCTGGTGGATCCCCCCTCCTCATCCCTTGTGTAACAGGATTTGACGGCTCATCAGGAACATAGAGTGATGCAGGAGGCGCTTCGCAAGTTTGTGAGGTTTCGCACAGTTAGCAGTGATAAATCGACAACAGGTTGTGACCAGGTATGCCCTTTTTTGTTTTGTTTTGTTTTTTTTTACAAAAAAACAGAACATTGCGGCTTCTGGCTCCTTTCCATTCTGGGGAGCAAGTTAGAAAAATTACACTAGTTACACACGCACGCTCTTCCCCATTACGGTGGAGAGGCCCGAGTGGACGGCATTGATTACGTCTCGAGGGAAGGATGTACCACCCGTCACCCCTGCCTAAGTTAAGTATGTCTGACTTACTTGACATGCGGTAGCTAACCCGACTCTTACTATATCTCTCTAACTGTTGCAACACACCAAAGAAGAGCTGGACTAGTCTGTTCCTCTCAGCTAGTTGGCTGTCAGATTTGCATTAAACCGCTAGTACACGGCGCCAGCCTTGCAGAAAGTTTTTGTTGCCACACAGTGTTGCACACCCCGACCGTCGGCGACCCTTGACTGGTCGGCTGCCGACCCGCCGACGGGTCGGCTGGTCGGCACCTACTGGTCGGGGGTCGTCGGCACCCCACATTTATTTTTTATTTTTTATGGGTTCCAGAAGCCCTAATAATATGACCAACACCCCCATAGCGCGCCCCAATACCCCATATACCACCCCAACAGCCCCGAACAGCCGCCAACACCCTTATCGCCCCTATACTCCGGCGCATCGCGTGCGGGCGAGCTACGCACGTGTGGCGCCTAGTGCACGCATAACCATGCGCATGCACCCCAATAAATAGAGTAAAAAAAGTTTTGGAGAGGGCTGGCTGAGGTAGCCAATGGTGAGAAAAAAAAATTGAGCACACGTTTTCCTTGTTGAATTGTCCTTTTCGCGAAGGACCTCAGTGCATCTGCAAAGGTCCCAACGTCTCAAGAGACGTTCAGCAAATTTCATGTGAGAATGGAGCAGGCCAGCAATATATGTTCTGGATCCGAAGTCAGGTCTGCTTTCCAGCAGTTTTTCGCTTTCTTTTGTTTCGTTTTCCTACGAGCAGTGGCCCTAAGGGCCTTGCTCCACTCGTCACTACTTGCACAAAAGACAAAACATATGGCGACGTATGAGTCCATATTCTAGCAGAAGATTCATTCCTCTCTTTCTTTTGTTTCCTTTTTCTACGAGCAGTGGCCCTAAGGGCCTTGCTCCACTCGTCACCACTTGCGCAAAAGACAAATCATATGGCGGCGTATGGTTCCATGTTTTAGCAGAACATTCATTCTAGTTTTGCACATTTGGTGAGTACTGGAGGGAAGCCCTGGAAAGCACGTGGTGAGTTGGCGTTCTATTGCCCAGAAACTCGCGTGGTCAGTGTTCCCATAACTCCTGAAACACGGACCTTAATGTGAATCAACAGCATATATACTTGGCGTGCCATGACTCTGCAATGAGCATTACCTCGTTCACGGTGAGGTAGCCCTTGCTAATTATGTGCAAGGGCCTCTCAAATGACCCCCAGGGGTTTTCAAATAAATGTTAAGGAGCTATTTGTTTCCTCTCTCTGTCTCTCTCTCTCTCTCTCTTGCATGTACTCTCTCTCTCTCTCTCTCTCTCTCTCTCTCTCTCTCTCTCTCTCTCTCGTGTTCTCACACGTAACAGACGGTTCTTTTTTTTTAATCTGAGCTGCAGGTATGCTCCAGCCCCAACCCCCCCATGACCACCCCCATACCCAAACGTTTCTCAGCTGATGTGGGCTGTACTCAGCAAGCGCAGTACAGCCCCCAACTCAGATTCGAAAAAAAATCAGTGGATGGTTGTTTCTGACTGGTTGGCAGACCGCCGACAGGTCGGCCCTACTGGTCGGCTGCAATACGGTCGGCGGTCGGGGTCGGCGGTCGGCAGGGGTGCAACCTTGTTGCTTGTGCCTTGTTGCCACAAGCAAAACTTGGAAGCGCTGCGCAGCCAGGCCCGCCGTTGAAAAACAATATTGGCGGCGTCCGAAGTGGTGCGGGTTTCATGCTGACCCCCGCGGGCCGATATGTGGTGTACTGGTGCTTTTGGTCTGTCTACCTCGGGTTTCATGCCGACCTCCGTGGGCCGGTAAGTGCTGGAGCGGTTAGCCTGGCTGCTGCTTGTTGGTCTGGCTAAAACCCTAAGCCCTAATGAGTGCGCTTTCTGGATGTCCTGCTATTGGCTGGTTTGTGGAGCTAGCACTAGCGATTGTTATTATTTCCTGCTAAAGTTTTGCTGGAACTCTACTCCCTATCTGCTCTATCACTGAAGTCGTCTGGGGCCTATGCTTTTGTTGAGGGTCTGACCTCTTAGTAACTCTTCTTGGATCCTCCAGATGCAGAGATTCTGTCTTGTCTAGCTAGAACACATGTTAACACTTGGGGACTCCGGAATATTATTTGTCGACTGAGCTTCTAGTAGGTTCCCTGGGGGTGTTTCTTCCCAAAGCTTGAAGACCATGCCTGTGGCAATGATCCTCCTAGGATTTAACACCCCAGGGGACTAGTACCTGGACAAGGTAGATAAGCAAAGGATGCACATCTGGGAAGTGACCAGGTATGTCCTGTTCCTGCCATTTGAGAAGTTTTCTGATGGCTGAGAATGGGCGTGGATAAAGAACGGCTCTTTCCCAGAACTCTGGTATTCCAGTGTGCAAGACAGACTGCAAGTGATATTTCTGCGTGGAATTGCTCAAAAGACATATCATGCAATGTTGATGTTCACATGTATACCAAGGTCCTCTTTTTGTGATTGCAGCCATGACCCTGTTTGCCAGATTTGTGCTGGGTAGGTGCACTGGGGGCAAGTTCCCTTCCATTTTTTCTGGTGTTACCGACAGCAGAAGAGAATAATCCCTGCTGGGATAGGTGCCCCGAGTGGAGTGTCGGCAAGTGGGATGCAATGATAATCCTATACTGACAAGTGTTCAGTGTGTGGCAACAGCAATTGACTGGGAAACGTAATTGCTTGCTTCTTCTCTGCACATGCAGATCTGGCGTTGTGCCAATTTTCTGGCAGAGTTTCTGCAGGATCTAGGAGCAGAGGCGAAGCTGATTGTGCCTCAGGAAGGAACAAGCCCAGTGGTTCTCGGAAAGCTAATGGGGGTAACGTTGCCGAAAACATTTTCCGTCGTGAAAAGCGGTTGCTTGAGTGGGCGAATAAGTAAATGATTATGTTTGCTAATCTCTTCCCCTTCTCTCCCCGTGCAGCCTGCAACCTTTCATTTGCCTGTTTTTCCTTTCGATCATTTTTGACTAGTTGGGGGGAGGCTTCTGAGATCCACCACCTGGTCATTTTTTACCAGTTGAATTTCATTTTGGAGGCTAACTGAAAGGCTTGCGCATTTCTTGTCAGTGCCTGCATGGGGAATTCGATGCTCTGATGAGGACTGTCATGTCGTGTGCGGAGAGAAGGGTGGTCGGGAGGTTGAGTGTTTGTCCTCCTTCGTCCTTAATGTTCTCCGTTTTCCTATTGAGGCGTCTTTTCTCAGCAAGACTGCAATGGCCTCCATTACGAAGAGGAAGGTAGGGGCAGCCAGAGGGTCGCCCTGCCTAACCGACCTTAATCATTTTGTAGGGGTTGGAAACAAAACCATTCACTTGAACTATCCCCTGGATGTCGTTGTAGAGGACACTCGCCCACTTCCGGAAGTTTTGACCTACCGCCATTTTTCCATGCAAGTCTGTAGAAAGTTTCAGCCTTTCAGGTAACCGGGTCGTGAGCTTTCTCAAAGTCAAAAAACAAGATTGCTGCTGTCATCTTCTTTTGGCTAATCCTAGTGGATTCGCATACGGTCAGAACATTATCTAGTATGAACCTACCAGGGATAAAACCCGTCTGGTCTAGATGGGCGCTGCCTCCAGTGATTTGATTTATTCCAATGGCGAGTAGCTTGGCTAGGATTTTGTAGGGTATGTTTCGGAGGGAGGTTCAGCCTTGAATTCAAGCAGTGGCCACGAAAGGTTCAGCCTGGAGTGACCAAAATTTTGCCGAGGCACTGTAGGCAGGGTACTGCTGGTTTAAGCTTCATGCAGTTTTGACTTTCTTGTCACATGCATAGGAGGCTTGGCTCTCAATCCCAACGAGTTCATGTACTTTCATGCTTCTTGTTGACACCCTTCTACAGGCACGCTCTCTCTCTCTCTCTCTCTCTCTCTCTCTCTCTCTCTCTCTCTCTCTCTCTCTCTCTCTCTCTCTCTCTCTCTCTCTCTCTCTCATGCTTCATATCGACACCCTCAGCTGGCACATCGTCTCTCTCTGTCTCTCTATGTCTGTCTGTCTGTCTCGCTATCTGTCTGTTGGTCTGTTGTCTGCCTCTCTGTTACTCTGCTCGTCTGCATGCCTGCCCACCAGTCTCTTGTTGGCTTGTCTGTGTTCTTTCAGAATGATTGCTCTTGCTTCAATATCTTCAGCTTTTAGTGCAATTGTCTACCCTGAATACCAAAGATTAGACCTGGATTCTTGTGTACTTAGAATCTCTTGATCAGCGCATACGAAGGTGTTAAAGGACCCAATGAGGTTGCCTCTCTGCTGCATTTGTTTCCATTGCTGTGGCGGTTTGTTGATTCCCAATTTATAATTTTGGAAGGCAACTGTGGGATGTATTTTGTCTGCAGGACCGAAACAATCCGACATTGACTTTCTGCGGCCACTACGACACAACTGATGCCCGGAAAGAGGACTGGAGTACAGATCCATTTGACCTGCTTGCTGTTGATGGGTATCTGTATGGTCGTGGCGTGTCTGACACAAAAGGGCCAATCATTACTATGCTCTTTGCAGTCAGGGTATGTACGACACTTCTTCAGAAGTTACACCATGTGGATGGACCGCTTTCTCGTTGTTGGTTGACAGTGCATCTTTGAGGGCCAGTTTGTTGCATACACATCCCTTTCTCTTTTGTCAGATGTGGTTCTGAATCTTCTGATGCTATTGGTTCGACGGTACAAGAGTTCCACAGGCTCATTCCAGTTAATATCTTTTCGGGCTAAGGGTAGGTGAGGAGGGGGGTGGGGAGAGTGAGGATAATTGTTTGGAAGTCCACAGAGAATGGTGTTTTGTTACTTTTGTATTCAAGTTTCAAATACAACGGAGAATGCTCTATTGAGTCTATTCACATTCCGAGCATGCGGCTGCCGAGGATTCTGTTAATCTCTCTTACTTTCCTGAAATTTCCGGTTAATTTCATATATGACTCCGACAGTCTAGCCCATGCAAAAATGTTGAGGACTCAGTTGAACACCTCACACTTATTTAGTAGCCTCGAGTTTCGAAATCCCTTTGCTAGTTTGGCAGGACTTTTCTACATTCTGGGTTTTGATTTCTCATACGTCTCAGAAATCTAAGCATGAAACAAGCCTGGCCCATCACAGCTCCGCATGCCCACCAAAGAAGAGGCACTAAAACACAGAAGAAGAGTTTGGTCCAAAAGGAAACGTACCAGAACCTCCCTGCTGCTAAAATGATTCCCAAATTGCCGCACTCTGGTATTTGAAGTCTTGAATGGTTCTTGTTTTGTGTATAAAACTCAGGAAAAGAAGTGTGCATTTGTTGCTGTGAGATTTACAAATTAGTAGGACTCTGTCGTTCAGGACATCCGTTAAAATTGGAACGGTACAGATATGATTAGCATGGCCCTTGTGCAAGGATGACAGGCGTAAATAGAAAAATGCCAAAATGGTCCCAAAAAGAAAAAGAAAAAGAAATTCTAACTCAGCAAATGTCAAGTACAGGGTGCGCTGCAGACCACTGGGTCGGGCCGTGAAGCTCCCAACGAGTTCTTTTTCTTTGTAATTGAAGTAATTCCCTATTATGAGGGGGTGGGGGAAGGAGTGTTTCAAATAACTATCAAGTTTTAACTCGTAATATTCCCTCTGGTGTTGACCCATCTTTGAGTGAATGCACTTGGACAGAGTGGAGCTCAGGCTCTGGATCTACCGGTAGCTCTCTTGGAGACCCCTCATGGTGTGAAAGATGACTAATGTGGAATTGTAAACCAGTTTCAACAAAAGCAACTACAGAGACAAGGCAGGAAGAATTATCAAGAAATTCACAGGAATGCTTTTGAGCATTAGTGGCTTTTTGTGATTTTGTCACCCTGTGCTGTTTGCAAGGATCATTTATGCAGAAAGGATCAAAAATTTCAAAACGGGAGAAAGGAATGAAAAAGGGTATGATCAAAAGAGATAATACTTGCTGAAGTGGTGTATTTGTGGGCTTGGCTGTAATGTGGCCATCTTGCTGGGCTTGTTGCATTATTTTCACATGGACAGGACTTGATTTCTAGAGGGGAATTGAAGATCAATGCTAATTTCATCTTTGACGGAACAGATGAGAATGGCAGCGTGGTGAGTGGGCCTTCCACAGGCTATTGCTTTGGATCGACTTTGTCGTTTTTTTCAAAAGCCTCCGAAGAGTGTTAAAAGTTAGAACTTGAAAGGACTTCATGCATGAAAAAAAGGCCTGAGTCGCCTGACCTACAAAGGATGAGGTGCCCAGGTACCGGTCTTGTATCGATCGGCAGAACAGATGTATGTACGTTATGCATGTTTCTCTTTTTCAGAAGGGTGATGGCCTTGTGATATCATTGTGGATTTGACCGACCCCCAGGTAATTCAGAAATGCATTCATCATTGTGGATTTGACCGACCCCCAGGTAATTCAGAAATGCATTCAACAGTTTCAACAGTTTTCTTCAACTAGTTCCATCTGGATTCCAATGCGCGTTTGTTGTTTCAACAGTTCATAGGTGTACCAACTGAGCAAGGCCATGTTTCCGACTTTGTCAGCCACAACCAAATGGATGCTCCCCAGCATTTTAGGAGTACTTGTTAGTTATGGAGAGAAGTCAATACTAGTCCAGAGGAACATGTAGGGGCATTTCGGACTACTGTGCTAAATGGACGAATAGTTGTTCAGAAGAATGGGTTTCCCGAACGGGAGCTGTAGATGTTATCTTGGGTCCTTTAAACTCCTTTTCCCTTGGTGTTGCGGGGAAGTCTGATCAAGGTGGAGACAGTTCGGTCTGGTGTCACTAGAAGTCAATATTAGTCCAGAGGAACATGTAGGGGCATTTCAGACTACTGTGCTTAATGGACGAATAGTTGTTCAGAAGAATGGGTTTCCCGACCGGGAGCTGTTGATGTTATCTTGGGTCGTTTAAACTCCTTTTCCCTTGGTGTTGGAGGGAAGTCGGATCAAGGAGGAGACAGCTCGGTCTGGTGTCAGCTCCTCATATCGCTTGCTCCCTGCATACTCCCATACTTCTGCGAGGAATAAGGCCCCGGCGAGCCCCTTTGGGCCCTGTAAGCAGCACTGTCGGCCGCCCTAAGTGCAGGCAGGCCCGACCAAGGCCAAGAGGCCTATTTTTCGGCTACCTCTACCAGGCAACTGGGGAAATTCAGGCAGTTGCACAGCGCCAGTTGGTTGAGAGCGCCCAGGCCCTGGCTGCCTTTTTCGTACGTAACCAAGGCAGGCCCTGGGCCAGGTACACAACATGGGCCGAACGCAGGCTGCGGGCAGTTGGACACAGGCAACCGTTACAGGCCCTGGGCCTGATTCGTTTGGACCGGAGCTCATCCTCTCAGGTTCTTCCGGAAGCTTCTGGGCAGGGGCCCAGTGCAGCCAGGCCATACGTAGCAGGCAGGCCACTTCCATTTAGGAAAGTGTCAGCCCTCGCATGGAGCATTCGGGTACTGACTGCATGCTGCGCAAAGTTCCCACTCACCTGTCTGCCGCCGAAGCATACAACTCCAGCCTGCCCCACAGAATCACATACCAGGCACATACCAAAACATGTGTGTGTGTGTGTGTGTGTGTGTGTGTGTGCGCGTGTGTGTGTGTGTGTGTGTGTGTGTGTGTGTGTGTGTGTGTGTGTGTGTGCGTGTGTGTGTGTGTGTTTTGCGTACATGGTGGTTCTACCTGCCCTGCCCCCATGGTGCCGCATTTGCATTGCGTGCATCTGACTCGCGTCGTGCTGTGCTGCGCTCGCCACAGCTGGACACATTTTGTCATGCCGCAAGCAAAGCTGCAGCGGGCATCCACTTGTTTTTAATAAAGAAGAAAAAGACCATGGGAATTACCTCGGAATCCAGATGCAATGGTTAAGTATCTTCTTGCTGTTCCCCGCCAGGCGTTCTCCTCCTCAATCCCCACCTGAGATTGTTATCATCCTACTAGGGGATCTGTTGCGGCTAAGCCCCAAATAAGAATGGAATGTTTGCCAAGAAGTTGATGGATTCTCTCTCTCTCTCTCTCTCTCTCTCTCTCTCTCTCTCTCTCTCTCTCTCTCTCTCTCTCTCTCTCTCTCTCTCTCTCTCTCTCTCTNCTCTCTCTCTCTCTCTCTCTCTCTCTCTCTCTCTCTCTCTCTCTCTCTCTCTCTCTCTCTCTCTCTCTCTCTCTCTCTCTTTCACACACACACACGCACACACGCGTGCGGACACATGCACACTCTCTCTCTCTCATAGTTCCAAGACCACAAAAAATGAAAGCAACAGACACGAATAACAAACTCACCGTCAGTCATCAAGGTGCGGTCGTTCGAAAGCCTTGAAGCTGCACAGCTCAAGCCTCAGCGTCCAACATTCAGGATGTAGAGATAGTGTGTTCTGGGTGAGTGTGTGTGTGTGGGTGGGTGTGTGGGTGTGTGTTCTGTGTGGGTGAGTCTGAGTATGTGTGAGTGTTGTTATGTACGCTATACAGAACTCACAAAATGACTCAGCCAGACTGTTTCGTCGGACATCCACCGACTCATCAGGAGGTTGAACCCCGACAGTCCGCCCAAGACGAACTGTACTGATGGCCAAGAACTCACCAGGTTTGTGTGTGCGTGCGTGCGTGCGTGTGTGCGTTCATGTGTGCGTGTGTGCATGCACGCGTGCGTGTGTGCGTGTGTGCATGCATGCGTGCGTGTGGGTGTGCCGGCGTGCGTGCTTGTGTGTGTGTGTGTGTGTGTGCGTGTGAGCGTGCACGTGTCTCCAACGTAGAGCGAAGTCATAGTCGAGCGAAATTGGAAAAAGTTTGTTACCTGGCCCGGACAGTACTGGTGCTAGCGCAGGGGCCCAGTACCTTGTGTGGTACCGGTTCTGGTGCGCGGGGGCCCAGTACCTTGTGTGGTACCGGCTCCGGTGCGAGGGCCCAGTACCAAGCGTGGTGCAACTGGCCCTGGCAACGCTTCAACTTCTAAGAAAAAACGAATAGATTGGGACCGTCGTGCAGCAAAACATCGGAGGGCCCCGATCGTCCGCTTGTCACGGGGAGGAACTTAGCGATAGTTATATATGTAGTGATCATCTACTGCAGGCGACTTCTCTCTCTACTCGCACACCACCTTGCCAGAGCACATGTCAGACATCTGCGTCTGTGGTCCTGTCGGCAAGGTTGTCTATTTGCCAGATTGTTGCACCTATTCGAATGTGCACGCATGAGCTGTGCCACGGGACCTATGACCCACAAGTGTAGAGTTATATATTGCAAAATCAACCCATACCCCCTGGGCTCCTGTCCATCTCCACAGGTCGATATATTGCAAAATCAACCCATACCCCCTGGGCTCCTGTCCATCTCCACAGGTCTGTTTCTGGATGATGACTCGCACCAGTACAGTTTGGGCGTCTGGTGGGCCTTGTGTGTTGCTCAGAACACGTTCTTCTTTGCCCTGCTCCACTGTCTTTTTCATGCCCTCCCTCCCACTCCGCCCACCCTACTACAACTTTCTCCTCTGTCCAGATGCTTATGGTATTGCTGTGGCCTTGTTTCCTTTCCATTTTTCTGTGTCAACTAACAGGGTTTTAAGAAGGTTGTGCAAGATAACCAGGTCTGGTTCGAAGGAACGGATTTGATTCTCACCTCAAGTGGTGCATGGTTCAGGTATGTTGCTGTTGCTTGATGATCCCTCTCGGAGAAAACCACTTGAGGTTGAAGTGGTGATAAAGACCAGTTCAGGAACACTAGTGTCGGAGTGAAATGATGCACATTGCAGATGAGTTGTTGTAATTCCGAAATAACAGATTTGCTTCTTGCTTCAAAAGTAGCCTTGAAAGTTGTGCCAAAAGTTTTTTTACTATCTCTGGAACACTAGTGTGTGAGTGAATTGATGCACTCATAAGGTAAACTCTGGAATATAAGCAGAACGTTGTGAATTCCGTCATAATACCGTCATATATATACTCTGAATACATAAATGGAGTGAAGGAAATGCTATCGAAAAACCATCAAAGGGAATGGCAGGGATCATTCTGAGGTAGTTGTTACAAATGGTCCAGGCTCGAGACAATGGAGCAAGGGCCTGCTGCGATGAAGAAACCGCACACTTGGGCATGAGATTTGAGATCCAGATGGCTGCATTATCTTCGCAAATATAAAGTTATTCTCTGCTTGTTGATCCAATGGCTGCAAGCAATCTAACCCTTGATCTGCAAGACCAGCAGACAAGTTCAGATCAGTGGTCAGATTGCCAGCAGGTCACTGGCTACTGTCTTCACCCGAATAGAACGCCCGCTCATTATCACTGCATCTGGACTGAAAGTTGGGCCAAATGCCGCTATAATGACCGGGTGTTCTATTCGGGTGAAGACGGTAGCAGGTCTTGAAGTTCAACGGTCAGATGGCCTGCAGACCTGCAGCGTGCTGATCTTGCAGGTCAGTGTTCAGAGCGACTGCTGGCAAACTGTGTGGATATGGCTCCAGCCTGTCCATTGGTGTGCTAAAAAAATGCCCTTGTCGCGAGTAGATCAGCAAGCTAATTGATGCAACACCACACTCTGATGTATAGATGTTGATCATAACTGATGGAAAAACGATCTTTGATTTATTCATGTTGTAATGTGAGCAGTGACAGCACTCCATGCCTAATCTATGGAACACGAGGTCGAATCTGCTTGCGTATTGAGGTCACAGGTGAGGACAAACAAAATTGTCTGCATTTATTTTCCTTTGACGTTTTCTTTGTTGGAATAGGGTTCCCAAATCCCCGAGTTTTGTTCATTGGTCGTAGGATCACCTGTACACAAAAATGCACACAAGCATTCAGAACAACTGGTATTCTGCGCTAACCGTGCCATGACAGAACTTGATAATTGGGACTCGTCGTATTCAGGAACCAAGATAAGAAGGGAGTGTTTCAGAAATTGTGCAATGGTGATTAGTACTGATTACCTTTCTGCTGTTCTACGAGTCTGGGCAAAAAGCACTATCTCAACACTATCTCCATATAGCAACAAAGGAAAATGATCCAACCTGGGAATATCATAGTTCCTTTTACAATTGCAGGTGCTAGTACTCTCCGTATTGGTGCTTTACATCAATAATGATTCAGTATGGTTCCAGTAACGTATTGGGCATAAACTCGTCTGTAGATAAAGTACTTTTTTATCCAGGGTTGCATACCTGCCGACCCTGACCGCCGACCATTTTGCAGCTGGCCAGTAGGGCCGACCGACCAGTCAGGAAACAACCATCCAGTGGCATCCAGTTATTTTTTTCAAATCTGAGTTGGGGGCTGTTCTGCGCTTGCTGAGTACAGCCCAAATCCGCTAAGAACCTTTTGGGGATGGGAGGCCGTATGGGGGGGGTGGGCGGGGAGGTACATGGGGGTATATGGGTGGTATAGGGGGTATTGGGGGACGGTTTGGGGGTGTTGGGGGGGGTGTATGGGGGTATTGGGGGCAGGTGTGAGGGTGTTGGTGGGGTTATTGGGGGTTCAGGACCCCCAACAATTTTTTTTAATTATTATTATTATTTTTTTTTAATGCAGGGTGCCGATGACCCCCGAACGGTAGGTGCCGCCAGCCGACCAGTCAAGGTGCGCCGACTGTTGGGGTATGCAACACTGTTTTTATCCCTATTTTTTCGGTGGGCTGTCTCACAACCAATTTCAATGGGCTTTCAATTCAATCAATCAAAGCCTAGCCAACATCAGTCCCCTCGCACAATGTGGCTTAAAGCATCCCACTCATCTAATTGGGACCCACCGTAGTTTACAATGATGACGCACTCGAAGAAGGAGCCTCAGACATCACAAGCGAAGCAACTTTTCAGAGCCGCCTTGACCCCATGCCTCATGGCTCGCAAGAGCGCACCGTAGCGTAAGCTGGCAGGAAAGTTGAAGATATTACTCCATACCATGGAGAAATTCATGGAGAAGAGCATCACATGCTCACTGTAGTTGATCTGTGCTTCTCGGCCTAAGGCCCTCCTCCATGCAAGCACGGGTTCAAACCGGTGACCTCAGCCTTAAGAGCCAAGGCTTGAGTCTTAACCCTACAACCAGGACATGGTGTTCAAAAGTGGAACCGTACCGTAGATCTAGATGTCGATTCGTTGGAGTGAAGGGTATCTGTAAAGTTCTCTCTTTCCACTGGGCTATTTGCTGGGAACCCCTATGATCATAGATGTATTTAGCGGTATCCGCAAAGACAGTCAAATTCAGCATGGAATCCTGTCGCCTTGAGTCAAAATCAGAGTAAATCGACATGACAATCAAATGAGCATTATCACCAGCATCCAGATGACACAGTGGGAGTTCAATTAAAGAGAGTCCCCCAATGATCGTACAAGTGTTCTCTCCAGTTGGACATGTCCGTCCTGACCACCGCCAGGCTGACCTATCAGCAAAAAGACTCAGCGGAGATACGTTGGCAGCCTGGCTTTCACATGGTTGAAACATGTGCATGCGATAGAGAGCCTAAGTCAGGGCTCGACTCAGAGCGTGCATTTGTTGGGTGCTTAAAAGTAAAAGGAAAAAAAAAAAAAAACTACACCAGGTCACTTGTAACACCCTACCAGTTATTTGTACCCCCTTCAACACTTGATCCCACAATACCCTAACTGCTCCCCGGCAACTTGAAGTGTATTCCTGTTGCTGCATACACATACGTCCAGGAGGTGATCACCTTAATCTGATTCTCTTTATCCAGACCACAACCAGTACCATACAGGGACTTCTCGCTGATGAAGGTCATGTGCGTTGTCATTCCCATCTGCGGGACATGTGATGCGCATTGTCATTCCCATCTGCGGGACATGTGATGTGCATTGTCATTCCCATCTGCGGGACAGGTGATGTACGTCGTCATTCCATCTGCGGGACGTGTGAGATGCCTGTATTGTACGCCACGTTGTTACGCCTAGGTAAGCATTGACCAAATATTATCTTACTGCTGAGCCACAGGTCGATGACATCGAAGCTTAACACTCTCTCAAGCACATGTTGTGAGCCATCTGATGGTTAGATAGTTGCACACCACAAAGTTCGATGAAACAGTCTGGCACAGTCATGGTTCTTTTTGTGGAGTTGTGTGCAGCGAACATGAGAACACAAACACACAAACCCTGGACCGAGGCTTTACCCTTATGCTACACTCCCTCTTTTTACTTTCTGAAGAGAATTTCCTGGTTTTGAAAAATACCATACCTATGATGTCGACGATACAAGGTGAGAATCAGGAAAGGGACTTGAACGGGGATTCCCGTGTTAGTGGTGCAGGACGAATCACACGCCCTACTCATGATCCTCTCTATGGTAACCCCCCTTGCTCTTCTTCTCATCACCGTTATGCACGACAATGTAATAGAGTTGATTGGGTTGCACATCATGATTGGAACACTAATCTTTATGACGCGAGGCATTGGTTTAAAAAGCGACTCCACAACGTAGCAGCTGCAGCCCAGGTGGAACAATTTGAACTGCAATTGCGAGGCATCGATGAGAGCACCATTCAGCCAGGAATGGATGCTCTTCAGCCCCTGGGGTTATTTATGCCATTATCCACATACCATCTGGTCGCATATATGTTGGGAAACTACATACTCTGCTCGCTATTGTCTACAACAGCATTGGCATTCCCACCATTCATCTGAAACAACTCGCTCAAGGACGACGACCACCTATTAGGCCATCTCATCGTTCGAACAGGTGGGTTCGGTCGAGAGGTAGTCCAAATCCTCATATCACTCGCCCCGCAGCACATGTTCATGCAGACACACCCTTGACGATTGATACTACTCCAGGTCTATTCTACGCTGTCCGTTCCACCCTGCATCGCATGCTTGCACAAGCAGCCAACTCAGAATGGCAATCTATTTCTCGAGCCCTCTCCCGAGCCACCCCTGCTTGGCGCTCCAGCTTGCTGCAATGGTTGCAAACAAATGTCTCAGACTTCGAGCTCACACCTAACATTCGTCAACTGGACTGCATGATCCGTGGTCTACAGTATTCACGGCAGCCATATTGTGGCCCTCCACATGATAGGATTCCGTTCCTAAATTTCATTAAGGTCATGCACATGCATCAGGTTGCTCGCACCACACAGTTACGCAGCGTCCTTCGGCTTCCAGAGGTCGCTGAATTACATCCACGGCCTGCTCTTGCCAATGAAATACGTATCTGCGACAAGATGGTGCCACCCATATGTGTCCAGTTCTGTAATTTTACAGAAGTGGCACTCGACATAACAAGCAATATGCCTCTTCCAAACCCTGGCAATTGTCCTTGTCGACTAGTATTCCCACAATGTGTAGACACTGTTGATGGTCATGTAGCCACAATGGACTACATTATACAAGAGACACACTTACGAACTCTCTTCTTTGAAGGCTCTAAGTACCGCCTCAATGTCGACACCACAGATGTGATGAAAGCATTGAAACTCGGTCTGGACGAGTATATTGCTAAATTTATAGAAACCATGAGATCAGCACGCAGTAATGAGTCTCTCATTGCTGACATCTCTCTCAGCTGCGCAGATGGTGCACATCAGTTCTTTCAAGATGCCAACAGAATATACTGCGTCACCGTACCGAGCACCTACTCAAACTGCCTCGCGTGCTGCCGACACATCTCTTCGGCAGCTACAACAGCAATTCGCTATAGTACCTGACGATAAAACGTCACACAACATGGCAATCTGCTGCAAGCGCTGGTACGAGTATAACTTATCACAACATCTTGACAGTTCCACCTACAATCAAGCATCGAAGATTGTGGCCAGCATCCTCGAACGCCATGCACTTTCAAACAACGTTGGGGTTATCGACATACTGACAACCTGCCCTATCTCTACTTTGCACTCAAAGCACACAAATCTCCACCTGCCCTTCATCCGATTCTTGGGGTTACACAACGAAAAAACCTTTCCCGATCTGCACCTTGCACAACACCTCACCGACCTTCAGTTACGGACCTGCACAACAGACCCCCTCATAAGCCTTTTGCAAGTACAACAATGGCCTCCCGCTCACTTAGCTACGCCCTTCAAGGTGTGATCAAGTCCCTGCGCAGTAAGGATAATGAGCTTWATCAAGAAAGTGGTCTACGGCGTTGCTGGATCGTGCAAAGTGCTGAGGAAGTCATTATGGATCTCAAGCAGAATGCACAATCCCTTCGAGGCTGTACACCACATACATCGGACTTTACAACTATGTACACGAACCTGCCACACGACAGGATTCTTGACAATGTTCTGAATGCTGGTTGTGAAGCACATGATTATGCTTTGGGGCGGATCTCACAGGTCAGAAGGCCAGTACATATGTACATGACTATAGGAGGTCCTCATCGTAGGGAGTGGGTTACTTCATATGGGTCAGACACCCTCTCGGTGTCAGAAATAGAGCAACATCTGCAGTTCGCGGTCTCTAATACTTACCTTTATACGAGGGATGGCACTCTGCGCCATCAGGTGGTCGGTATCCCTATTGGCACTAACGCTGGACCAGAAATTGCCAACCTCACGCTTTATTGGGACGAAGCACAATTCATCGATGATCTTTGCCAGCGAGATCTGCGTGCTGCGAAAGCATATGCATTCACATATCGATTCATTGATGGCATTCTATCCTGGAAGACATTACCACCGTCTCCTGCTCGGTATGGTCTTGAGTGGAAAGACACTGCTGAGCAAGATGGGTCATGTCTTTTCCTTGGGGCAAGAATCCTGGTTCGGCCAGATGGCTCACTTCGAATTGGTGTATTTGGTAAGACCGAGACCTGGACGTTCCCTGTCATACGGTATCCCAGTGCTTCCTCCAATGCTCCGGCTCATCAGCCTGCAGGTGTGCTCACGGGACAACCAACGAGATTCGAACATATATGTAACAATACCACTGACTTCAAAGCGGCAATGACTTCCCTGATACGACGTATGCTTGTCAAGGGCCATCCTCCCGGTGTCCTGGCTAGAGGCTGGTCTGCATATGTGCATGGCCGACAACGTCGGCTACCAACTCCAAATGGTTTGCTGGGCAATTGCTCACCCACTCCTGAAAGGTGATTCAGTGCGCAGGTCCTCCACCCACCCACACACAAGAGACCACCACTCATCGCCTGACACCAATTTTGACCGCAGCCAGCATCAGCCCTCCGCACAATCAAATGCAGACTGCCCGCCCCACCCTGTTACAAGTGCTGAAATGGAAGACGCTAATGTCGATACGCCAACTCAGCCAGAGCCGCAGTAAACAATGTGAACGTTACCGAAATGGCAGTAAGGGATGAAGGCCAGCATCCTACCAATACGACTGTTGTTGTTGCTGCTTCTGCTGAAGGCATACCTTCTCCTCGGCCACTGCTGCCACCGCCGCCTCCACC
>BFEA01000252.1:714466-725090 GCA_003427395.1 Chara braunii
GATGGAGGCCGAACCCTGCACCGACAGCGATATTGGATAGGAGTTGAAAATTGCAACAGTGTTTGAACCCTGTTGTTTGTGTGAGAATTGATAGGCCCTTGAGGGGGGCATTTCCTGTAGCCGAACCCCCCATTCACCCGTTTTCCATGCTGGTGGGCTCTTTAAGAGATCTTTCCATCCTTCCGGAATGTTGCTGATGATGGCCTGTAGATTCCTCTCCCGTTGGTGACAGCCCTTGAGGAGGGCGGCAAGGTCAATGTCTGTTACCCAATCCCTTTTTTCTTCATTCCATAAATGTTCGATTTTCCAGACTCCGTGCTTTATCCATGATAGCCGACGTGTGCCTCTTGGCTTGAGAGAGAAGGGGAGACCACTTTCATCTCTCAACCAGGGGTTGCTAAAGAGGGGTTGCCTCAGTACCTCTTCTCTCGTCTTGGGCCTGCCGACTTTTTTCGGCATAATTTCTCTCCAGATCCTTAGCAGGGACGTCCAGTAGGGTGTGGGGGTTCTGTTCTCCGGGTGATTGTTACCTTGTCGGCGGTTTCTACGTCCTGTGCTGGGTGTCCATTCCTTGTTCATAACCCAGAAGAGACCTGACATGTTTGTTGGTGTAGGTACCGGAGCTAGTTCTCTGATGCTATCCAGGGCTAGTTTATTCCAAGCTGTGCCTGGTTTTGTAAGCAGTTTAATGATCAATTTGACCTGAAGGGCTTTGGTTTCTTGTTTGGGGTCGATGATCCCCAATCCTCCTTTACTTGGTTTCCTTGTTATGTAATGCCATGCTATCTTAGGGATGCAGTTAACTCTGTTGGGGTCACCAGACCATAGGTAGGCCCTTGCTACCCGATCGAGTTCCTTGATTGACTTGTCTGGTACAGTCCAGATTGAGGCTATATACCACATCATAGAAAAGATAGAGGTGTTGAGGGTTAAGGCGCGTCCAAGCAGAGATGTGAAGGTGTTGCCCCCACCTGCCCATTTTATTGATTTGTTTAGTCAGCATATTCTGGGCCATTTGGGGAGCAAAGCCTTCTTTTGTCATCAGGATCCCTAGGTACTGTGTAGGTGTTTCCGGTGTCTCCCAGGTCAACGTTGCCTCTGGGCCTTGGAGCTGTGGGGGTTCTTCCTCTGACAACCACCACCCAATCGTTTTTTTCCAGTTAATCTTCATTTCCGAGGCAAGTCTGAAGGCTTCCATAGCTCTTACTAGAGCACTGAAGGACGAGTCTGAGGCTCGTATGAGAACCGTGAGGTCGTCTGCAAACATTATAACTGTTGGGAACTTTAGATGGTGGGCTGATCCTGCGTTGATTTCTGGCAGTCTGTGAATGGAAGGGTCTTTCCGTAGGAAGGAGGCTATCGCTTCCATAACGAAGAGGAAGATAGGGGGGGCTAAAGGATCGCCCTGACGGACTGATCGTGAGATTGGGTAGCATTCTGATAGCATGCCGTTGACTTGTACACAGCCAATTGCATCATTGTACAGGATACGTACCCATTTTCTGAAGATCGGACCTACTCCCATCTTTTCCATACTCGAGTTTAGGAAGGCCTGTGGTGGCTATTTTTAGTATTTACTATTTACTAAATACTAAATACTAAATAGTAAATAGCCGAGCGCAGAAGTTTGAAGCTTTGCTATTGACTATTGAATTGTATTGATCAACTCGCTGCAGTGACTATTTGCAACTAAATGAAAAGCAGCTGTGGAGAAATTGCCCCCAAACGTCAATCTATAGATTCTATAGTATCTATACTATATCTGTTACTGATGGTAAATAGATTGTCTGAATCAGTATATCATCCTCACTTCGCAACGACAGGTCATTCGTCATTGACTGTTGATGTTGCTTTGGACTCTTCCACCCTCTTTGTATATTCCATGCTCAGTTGTTGGCATGGTCTATAATACTCCATATGAAGACAAGTCCATGACTTATTACCTTTTCTTCCCTCTAATAAAGCTTTTTACGTTTTCTTCCCAATTTTTTTTTAAACATCTCGGCTAAACTTGGAAGGCATTCACAAATTACAATATACCCTTTGGGGTATCCGTTAAAATTGGAATCATTCGGAGAAGATTAGCATGACCGCCCATGAGCATAACACACACAAAAAGCCATTGCAAATTTGTGCTCATCCTAGTGTGGGAGGGAGCTTTCTTCCTGTTGTTTGCACCTGACAACGTCAAGAAGAGTCTGCAACCACACAAAATGACAGGTTGCCAGGTTGGTCTTCACCACGGTGTACATGTAGTTGACGGTCAGGAGGAGGAGGATGAACATGTCACTTTGTGGAAATGATCTAGACACAGTGGAGCAGATTTGGGAAGGAAGACGGGAGGGGGCAGGAGGGAGGGAAGGGGAGATGGGGAATAATATTCTTCACGGAAATCATGACAAAGCCAGGCAGCAACGGTCTTTTTCTCCTCGACTGATCCTCTCTCAGTTGTTGCGTGTATGTAGTTTTCTGCGGAAATGGCCGGAATCCAGTTTTCTGTGGGAATGGCCAGAATCCTCTATTTGGGCCCAGGGAAAGGACACTAGTGTTCGTCTTTCTGTTGCTACAAGTAGTCTGAAGTTAGGGGAAGAACACTGCCGTTTTACCGTTTGTCTTTCTTTTTCTGTTTTTTATGATTTTATCTTGATGTCATTACAGTGTTGTTTTACGGGTCAGGGAAGGGGAGTTTACAGAACCCTGAAGTTAACCTACTGCTTGCCTGTGAGATTTGACGTCCCTCGATCTCATGGGCGGCGCTCCCTTCAGAGGAATACTCAGATCGCTTGCGAAGTATTTTGCAGTTTTACGAGCTTGTGGTTGCTTATTGCTGTTGCCAATGGGCCTTCTGATGGAACCGTATTAACTATATTGATATAATTGGATGCAGGTATGTGTGTGAGGGAAGCACCATCCCGGTGGTATCGTTCTTGGAGAAGACACTTGGCGCTCCTGCTCTTCATCTCCCCATATGTCAGGCAACTGGCCATTTGGCAGATCTGGTAGGCTGGTTGTCCGTCCAGCTGGAGGATTTCTCAGCTTTTCTTGGTTGCACTGTTTACTCTTCTGTCCAGATCATCTTGTGTTTGTCTGCACTGGTCCCCCCACTTAGGCATCCTTTAACAATGTTAGGCTTGTGTATGTGTTGAAATCTGAAATCAGTTCAAAATTTTGAAGGGGAAATCAGTTCAAAATTTCAAATCAGTTCAGCGTTGCATACCTGCCGACCGCCGACTGGTGGGTGGTCTGCCGACCAGTCAGAAAGCAGCCATCCCCAGATTTTTTTTTCAAATCTGAGTTTGGGACTGTATTGGGCCTGTCTCTTATACACATCTAGATGTGTATAAGAGACAGGCCCTAATCCGCTGAGAAACTTTCGGGGATGGGGGGGTTATGGGGGGGATGAGTTGGAGTATGGGGGGGTATAGGGGTGGTATAGGGGCTGTCTCTTATACACATCTAGATGTGTATAAGAGACAGGTAATAAGGGTGTTGGGGGGCGGTTTGAGGGTGTTGGGGGGGTTATGGGGGTATTGGGGGTGGGTATGGGGGTTTTTATGGGGTTATTGGGGGTTATGGACTCCCAGAAAGAAAGAAAATATATGGGGATTTTTATCATTTTTTCCGATTTTTTTTTTTTTTTTTTTTTTAGAGGTGCCGATGACCCATGACCGGCAGGTGCCGACCAGCCAGCCAGTCGAAGGGCGCCGACTGTCGGGGTATGCAACACTGAATCAGTTCCCCTTTATTGAAAAGGGAAATCAGTTTGAAATTTCAAATCACTTTACTAGTCAATTGATAACAATACAAGTACAATTGAATAATTACATAAACACACCTTTACCCGAACTATTCCGCGCTGCTTTAATCCCCCACACACGCATCAAAACCTGACATCCGGACTCGACCAACTTCTCCTCACTTTGCCTTTCTCCTCACCTCGCAGACCTTATTTCGCTCTCTCGGTCCTGGTTTATCCTCTCGCACTTCGCCCCCATAGCCAAAACAACACTCACATTCACCTCACCATAGGTTGGTAGGTAACGACCACCGTATCATGATGGACTGGAAAGCACCGTGAATTTTTTTCCGCAGCAACATGATGGCGAGCACTGCAGGCAAGTGCGACCACGACCGCACTTTCCTTCTCCTTCTTCGTTCCAAGCCCCCGCTTCATTAATAGCCTGTTCAATACCTCCTTTGGAAAACCTCGAGCGAGTTTACGGGAATGTCCCCCTCCGAACCCTTTTAAAAAACCATTTAAACGATAGTACCTTTGTCCTTTCGGAAAATAGTGGGACTCCGACCTTTCAGGAGGCCGAAACAAAATGACAGCCGCCGACTAGATTTATCAATGGCAGCCGCCCGAATGCGCATCTAGTTGATTCGTCCTTGTTTGGTTTCAAGGATGGTTACCCGTGTTGTTCCGGCAAGGTATTTATCAAGCTCCAACGAGGTATCAGCCACCCGTGTTGGTCTACTTCGCTCCAGCGAGGGCCGGTCCGTTGTGTGTTTCTTAGATTTGCACTTCATTTAACAGCGATTTCGTCAAAATGGTCTTTTTTTTTTTGGTTGAACGAAATTGAAACCAACTAAATTGGCCTGATTGAGCTCGAAGTTGTTAGCATTTGAGGGTACAGCGTTCTTAAAACGTCCTACCCCCTGGATGTATCTGGACTTAGCTGGAGTTCAGGGGTACGGCGTTTTAAGAACGCTGTACCCCCTGGATGTCTCTATATGTAGCCAGGAGTCAAGGGGGTGCGGCATTTTAAGAACACCATACCCTCAAAAGTTAAAAATTTCAACCTCAATCAGGCCAATTTGGTCTGTTTCAATTTCGTTCAAAAAAAAAAAAATGTGCATTTAAAAAAAAAAAAAAAAAAAAAAAAAGTGCATTTAACAAAATCGTTGTTATTTGATGTTGAATTGGCTAGGCCAGACTCCAGCGAGGGACATGACATCTTATTTGATTTTGTACTTGGATGTTCAGTTGGCAGTGCAAGGCCAAATGACCCTCGATTGTCATCAAAACACTCAGTAAGCCTGCACTAATGGTGGATAATCATATCTTTTTGAAGTGTTCAAAATCACTCCATATCCAAGTAATAAGTTAGTGGCATTCATAAGAAAGATTTCTGGAAAGATGGCTAAAAAAATCATCATTAAACATGGCGAGAGTCCGACCAGCTAAGAAAATGTAACCAGTGGACCATCGAGACCCCTGCTGGAATGTGACGGGTCAAAAAAAAGGTCGTATGGATAAATGGTTGATCGACCTTCGCTCTCACTGCCCAGGAGGCCTTCCTGAGGTAATCATGCACAATGTCCAGTGGTTCGTGGGCTGACGTGCGTCCATTGTGAACAGAACTGATCCTGCATAACATGTCCGGTCCCTCGGCCTTTTGGTCGAGGAGTCTCCAAAAGTTCCAGCCACTTGGCGCTTTCGTAATCCGACTTTGTGTAATCAAAACTTCACTTTCCTCTACGCCGTCTCCTCGCTTGTTGGAGTGGGGCAATGGACTGTCCGTTATTTTCCGTGAAAAAAGGAAATCGACTGTGCACATCTGAATCTTTCTAGTTCAGGCCTGGCGGGGGCTACCAGCTTATTCAGCCCGGCAGGGCGAACAGATCTGTGGCTTCCTTGATGCGTCAGCACCACAAGCCCCGCTTTTGAACGCCTTCCCACGCGGATTGATCTCGTGGATTGTATTATCAGTAGCAGCTCCTGAGACTAAGAGAAGAGGGGGGGGAGGGGAGGGAGGGGGAACAAAAACCTCGTGGTTCTGATGCTGGGGAGCATCAGAACGGTTCCTATTCCACTGGCAAGTCAAAGGAATACATCATATACTCGCCCTACGCACGCTCCTTCCCATTATGGTTGGAAGGCCCGAGTGGACGGCATTGATTACTTCCCGTGGGAAGGATATACCACCCCTCACCCCTGCCTAATGTGGCCTCGTTGACGTACTCTTGAAATTGATCAACTGCCGGGACCAATACTTGCTCTTCTCAGCTGCTGGGTCATCAGATACACTTGGGTGGCTAGAGCAGTACAGTACTTCTGTGTCCTGAGATCTTTTTCTTTGTTTGTTTTCTTTGTTCTGTTTCCTAAAAGGAATGATCTGTTCGGTCCTGAGATCTTTTTCTTTGTTTGTTTTCTTTTTTTTTTTCCCTAGAAGGAATGATCTGTTCGGTTGATGTAGAGCTTCACCAGCTGGAAACCGCATTTAGTGTAGTCCCCCCAAGACACAACAGATCTTCCTGAAAGGAGGTCCCTGCCTCAGGATATTGCATTATTACACACAAAACAAATTGAAAGACAGAAAACTGAGAAAAGGTAATTACGTTATTACACACCATTACAGGGTAATGTTAGATCATTTTGATGGATGATTTTGGACGATATTGCATAATGCAGTAGTTTGTGGAAGAGTGCATGGGCCCTTTTGATTGGCGAACACGCTGTTGTGAGTGATTAGTATTTACGCTGTGTATTATGTCTTGGGCGTGTGTTGTGGCAGAACGAACGACTTCGCTGGACCAATTTTGTCAAAGGGAAGGAGGTTATGAAGGACCTGTTCGCTGTTCTAGGCAGGTCCCCAAAGCCCTTCGGACAGCATTATCAGGCATGAGCGGCCTCACTTCAACACCAACAGGGCGGTGAGAGTTTTGCAAGATTGTGTGTGTGTGTGTGTGTGTGTGTGTGTGTGTGTGTGTGTGTGTGTGTGTGTGTGTGTACACAAGCAAGAGAACAAACTGAGACAACAGACTGAGACGATAAGAGGGCAGATATTGGAAGGAGGGAAGGAAGATGAACGTGTGAGGTCTAGACCTGGTTTTGCACCAACTCAAATGCATTCATTTTGCTACATGAGCTGAAATTTTGATCACTTTAGATGACATCTGCGGAGAAATCTCCGACTTATAGAGTTATTGTGACTTTTTTCGATACGGGGTTACCAAACGTGTAGCCGGCAAGCACTTTGCCATCTGGCAAAAGCACCACATCCAAGGGGTTTGGAAGAACAACTTCAACCTAAGCTGACGGGGAGACGTGCAATTAGTGTGGGTGATTGATCTCCCTCTCTGCTCACGACAGACTTGCTCTCCACGTACAGTATTCGACGTCGCTGTATGAGGGAGATGGTGGTTCCTTTCCGAAAGGCGGATGTGTCAGTCGTAATGAGAATGATTGAGAAATGGAGGTGTTGTTCGATGCTGCGAAGAAGGAAGGACCGTTCTGCTCTCTGAGCTCAATAATATAGACTCGTTCTCCTCCAGGTGCGGATTCCGTCGCAGAAAGCGATTGTCTGAGTAATCAGAATGGCTACTGAGGAAGGAAAGTGTCGTTTCCTGTGATTAATATTTGCAGTTTGTTCCGCTGTTGGTGCGCCTTTATACTTCTTTCACTAGGAATTTGGAGGAGTAGAGGGATGTCCACCATGTCATCCTTTTCGACACCTCATGGCTGTTGCATTGCTGACTGTGCATGAGGCAGCAGGGAGGGTGATCGAATCTCTGTTTATCAGTGCCAGTGTCATTTGGAGTCCAGGTTGGCATTGTGAGCTGTCCTTGTTTGTTGTAATCTCAGAGCGGCGCTCAGGAAGTTGGACTGCAACATGCCATAGCGTCAGTCTGCCGTCCACAATGACACTGGCCTTGGCGTGTTTCTCTGAGAATGTTCCCGTGTCAGAGGTGAACTCGGTAGTTTCTGTCACAATATCGCTGTGTCAACTTCGCTGTGCAGACTGCCGATGTGATGGGCGAGATGCACGTTTGTCATTGTCACAGACCGGTCAGGTTTGCACTCTGTCACACTATCAGTTTTGTAGGCTATTCATGAGTTTTGTCGTTTTTTTTTGTAGGCTATGCGCAAGTTTTGTAGGCTATTTTCCTCCATGCCAGTTTTGTAGGCTGTGGATAAGTTTTGTTGTCCGAACTGACACTGTGGAGTATGTGTGCTTGTTGTAATGTAACAGAACAGTCCCAACATGCAGGAAGTTGTCTGCTATCTATTCTGTCAGGCGCTGCGTTTTTTTGGTTACCTTTTCCCTGAGTTTCGGGTCCTTGCCTGCCCTTTGTTTCCAATCTTCGCTACCTGCTACTGATTTC
Organism: Chara braunii; assembly: GCA_003427395.1. Lineage (NCBI taxonomy): Eukaryota > Viridiplantae > Streptophyta > Charophyceae > Charales > Characeae > Chara > Chara braunii. Next base: position 722,576 of record BFEA01000252.1, read on the forward strand.
CAGAGAAGCCACTGCATGGGGTGCAGGATTTTCTGATATCTATTCTCTTAGGTGCTGCATTCTCCCTCCCTCACCCACCCACCCCGGCCCCCTGAATTGCGGGTGCTTGCCTGCCCTTTGTTTCTCATCTTCACTACCCGCTGCCTTACCATCTTCACTACCCGCTACCTGCCCATCGTCGATACCCGATACCAATTTCTGCACGCAATGCAGGATTTTCTGCTACTTATTCACTTAGGTGTCGCGCTTTGTTTTGTTTTGTCTTTCCCCCGTGAACTCCGGGTCCTTGCCTGCCCTTTGTTTCCCATCTTCGCTACTTGCTAGGCTGCTACTGATTTTTAGAGAACCCACTGCATGCGACACGAGACCTTGCTTGGTGTGATGCCGAGCTGGAGCTAGATGCGGAGCTAGAGATGCATGAGACGATAAGAGCCGCACATAGAGGAAGAATGGGAAGGAATTGAATATGTCGAGATCCGGACGTGGTTTTGCACCGACTAAAATGCATTCATTCATTTTGCTACATCAGCTGAGTTTTTAATCACTTTACCTGACATCCGTGGAGAACCGCTGAAACGCGAATGGGTTCCGGAAAAGGTTCTCCTGATCTTCGATTTATTGAGAGACTTATTGTGATGTACTGCAATTGAGTTGTTTTGATCCAGTTTACCAAATGTAGCAAGAAGCCTGCAAGCACTCCCATCTTTGCTACCTGCCACTGATTTCCAGGGAAGCCACTGCATGCGACAGTGCGGGATTCTGCTTGGTGTTATGCGGAGGAGCTGGAGCTAAGATCGTCTGGTCAGTAATCTGCAATTGGGAATACGGGAACAGTCTACGAATCGACAAGGAAGTTGCAGCGATCCATCATTTATGGTATGAGGATTACGACCAGCGGAAATTCTCCACAACTCCCTCCCCCCTATTGCCATTCCATGCTCTTCCCGCCGTTGTGCCGTCGCACTGCCGGCAAAGAAGACTTGTCGCCAAAGAGTTTGCAGTGTGAGGCCCTTGCGGTGAAAAATGCCTAACGCAGGTTGCAATGAAGAAAGAGTGTGAAGGGTTGTATGTCTGTGTGCGTGTGAAGTGTTGTGTGTCTGTCTGTGTGTGTGTGAAGTGTTGTGTGTCTGTCTGTGTGTGTGCATTGGGTAATCCCTGTTCTCCTTTTGCATCCCACACCCTACTCACCCTGCTGCTATCACACTTCCACCACCAAAGAGTCTCACAGTGTGAGGCCTCGTGCGGAAAGTGCCTCGCGCAGGTTACAATTGAGAAAGGGTGCGGAGTGCTGTATTTGTATATGAGGTGCATATATACATGAGTGCACGCACTGGACTTTGTCAGGAAAATTAGGGGCTTGGCCCTTTCTGCATCACCCGGTTCTCATTCATTGTGAATAAACCACCAGTTCACGCGAGCCTAAGGTGAGCTGTTACCGGTGTGTATACAGCAAGAGGTTTTTCGATTCGGGCCCAGCGAGAGGTTTTTCGATTCGGGCCTTGGCCGATCATGAAGGCGCGGAAGGCTACTGCTATGAAAAGTCCCAGTCGGAGATTCGCACGGAAGGTAGGCTCGTGTGAACTGGTGTTTTATAAGGTGAATAATGGGATCGTCCATCGTCCACAGATTCCACACTCCTGTGGGGGAAGAATCTCACGGTCTTTTCGTTTTCCCGTAGCTCTCTCTTGCTTCGTAGAAGAGGCCTAGGGCTTGTTTGCACTTTTGCCAAAGCCATAGGGAACGCAATGAATCTCGAGTATATACTAACACTCGGGTTTTCCGAGACTCTGTCCAAAAAGCCATTTTTAAATAATGCATGCGACACTGTATCGTCGTCGTCAGAAAAGAGGATTAGTCGTCTTTGAGAATTCGTTGCACAAGACTTTCTTTGTTACGAAGAGGGTGTGGTGCTTGCTTGGTGTCAGTGTATGTGTGCACGATTGGCACCAGAGCTGCCGAGTGATTTCTACTGATGGGTGGAATGAAGTGAGTTTTTTGTAGATGGAGATCACAAGCTCTTGGTGGTGAGTTGGGCTTTTTTTTTTGTTTTGGTGTTCTTGTAGAAACATGAAATTGGGGGTAAATGGTGAGCAGTTACTACTGTTAGCAGTTTTCCCAAGGACTAAGTCCCCAGATACACTGGTGTCTGTATCAGGTGGGACGGGGTTCCGATATATAGCTGAAATATGTCTTTGGGCTGTACGAAGCGGAACAAGATACTGATATAAGGAGGGAAACTGGAGGAGGTGTTAGCTGTGAATCATGCCCTCTAGCCTAACAAATGGTGAGAGAGATAAGAGAGCCATGGAGCATTTGTCAGGCACCATGCCAAGACATTTTGGAATACCAGACGTTTGGGTACTACAGAATATGTTTTGTAGTCTTTTCTTTTTGTTTTTTGCCTTCTTGGCTTGTGGGGTAAGCTCTGCTTTACTTGCCTTTCCCGTCCGTCTCTCTCTCTCTCTCTCTCTCTCTCTCTCTCTCTCTCTCTCTCTCTCTCTCTCTCTCTCTCTCT
>BFEA01000252.1:727081-750842 GCA_003427395.1 Chara braunii
TTTTTTCTCTTTCTACCTAAGCTGTACTCTTTTCTCAAAGCCACCTGTCAGGACCCTACTACCACTATTCTAAGGCTATAGAAGGGGACCGCTGGAAGCATAGCTACCGGTCATAGTGGTCAGGGTGCGGGGTTGGGGTCGCGAGTCGGGCCTCGGCTAACACAAAGACCAAGCATTCTGCTATGACTGTAGCCATGCTGCTTGAGTGGGTTTTGAACCCACTGACGAGGGCTCAATGCCTGTTGACACCCTCTGCTCAATATCCCCTCCTTCAGGCTAGCCTCTCCTTACCAGGCTGTGCTGCAGCAAGTCTATAGCTTTCAGGCGGTGTAGAAATTGGCCCAGCAACTGGCGAGGGAGTGTCATCGATTGGTCTTGAACCCAACACCTATCGAACTCAGGCATGCAAGAGCATGAGCTAACTGAATTTACTGAGCTGAAAGATCTGGGGACGGCTGGTGGTGTATTTGAGGTGAGAGAGCTTAGAAAGCACCAGTGTGACCAGGCCCTAACGGGTCGGGTAGCATGAACATGTCAGATGCCAGTGGGCTGCGTGTAGGTCTTTGTTAGGAAATCGGTCAGAAGGAGACGGTACGATGTAAAACCTTTTAGACCCATTCAGGTTATATAAATCATAAATGGATTGGAGGTTTGTTAACCAATTGGAAGCACATTTTTCATGGACAAGCGCATTTTCAACACTTTGAAAACTTATCACTCAAAGCTTTAGATACAGCACAACATATTCGCAAGGTGCCGTGTTATAAAAAAATTAAAAAATGCTAATTAGAACGCCGTGAGACAGTTCGGTTCCTATCTACTGTTGGCGATTTGAAGAGAACTGTTGGTTATTTCTGACAGATTGTTTACTTCATACCACCAGTACCTTTCCCCGCTGGAAAAACAAATATGCGGCTCATATTTTGCCGCAACTTTCGGGGGTTGGGGTATCGGACCAAAATGGCTGCCAGCCAAAAATGAGGCCCACACCCGTTTTTTTTTGTTTTTTTTTTTTTTGGCGAGCAGGCCATTTTCAGGCTCGGCTTCAATGGCTGGGCAAGGTACTGGTGGTTTAAACCACCAGTACTTGGGCACTGCGTGCCGCGCCGGCCGCCCAAGTCTCGAAGCAGCGCGGGCTGTCGATTCGATTTATCGATGGCCTGCCGGCCGCGGAAATCGCGTAGCGTTAACGCTAAGGCGTCGCCCAAGTACTGGTGGTTTAAAGGACCAGTACATCTCAGCCTCTTTTTGCCCTGGCGGATTTGCATGGCGCGCGAAGCTTTTGTTTGCCGAGCCACCAACGTCGCACACTTTTTTTGTTTTTGGCCTGACGCCGACAACCATTGTGGTCCAGTAGTTGGGTAGCCTTGAGCCCCCGAAATTTTCGGATTGGCGGGATCTCAGTACTCTGTACCAGCGGTTTAATTATCGATCACTAGGGCCTGGTCTCAAGTCTTAGAAGTTCTTCTTGCAACGCAATAGTGGGCCTTGGCAACAAGAAAAGGGATGAGCAATGTGTTGCTTTTGGTCACCACCGAAGAGATCACTGGTACATGATACATTTCGGAACCTTCATTTCACAGAGCCCTTTCAAAATTTTCATGCTGACGATAGGTTTTTCCGGCATGCATCTGAAACACAGTCGACGCAATATTCAGTTGAAGAATTTCCGGTGCGAATTCACCCTCAGAGGCCAAGTTGAACAACTGACTCTGAAAAGCATGGCGTTCTCTGGAGGTGGATGGACGGTTAAAACCGCTAGTACACAGCCCCGGCCTTGCAGAAAGTTTTTGTTGCCATAAGCAAAACTTGGAGGCGCCGCGCGGCCAGGCCTGCCGTTGAAAGAAAAAAAAAAAAAATGGCGGCCTCCGAAGCGGTGCGGGTTTCATGCTGACACCCGCGGGCCGATATGTGGTGTGCCGGTGCCTTAAACCACCAGTACTTTTGACCCTGTTTTTCCTGGGGCTGGTTCCTGCAATGAGCCAAGTTTTGTTGAACTGGTGCGGCCAGCGTTCCGTTTTATATGCCAAATTCCCGTAAGACGGGGCGCATTCAAGTTAATGACCTCATTCGAAGTAAATAGCTCGGAAATGTACTGGCGGTTCAAACTTCTATCCACCGTTGCCCCGTGGGGACCACCCACATCTGAGCCCTCAGGTGTAATGGTGGGCTCTGGGCATGGCTGCATCAAAACCTGCTGGAGATGTAGTGCACATCTCACAAGGGCTCATGTTCGGTGGCCAGGTTCAATGATGCTGGTGGGTGCAGACTGCCAGTTTGGCCACTTTTTCAAGTCTTTCCATCTTCGTGAATTTGCCCCACAGCCGCTGTTCATATCATGGTAACCGCGGACCCGGACACCGGACACTTCCGGACTGTCTTCCAGACCAGTGTCTGGACCGGTCTGGACTGTCCGGTGATCCGGACATAACCGGACACCGGTCAGTCTGGACCGGTCACTGAGGTGCAAAAATGTCCGGACCCAAAAAAAAAAAAAAAAAAAAAAAACGGGGGTGGGGGGGAGGTTGGGTGGGGTTGTTGGCAGGCACTTACCTGCTTTGCATTCTGTAGTTCAGGCAGCAGAGCACGTGTCTTGCAGCAAATCAACCAGCACATTTAACCAGCAGACATGCAGAGTTGCAAACAGTACAAAGCAGGCACAAGACTAAAGAAACAGAGAATTAAAAAAAAAAAAGGTATGATTGACTTTGAACCTCGAACTTTGGATTTAGCAAATTGAGTTCATAACTTCATATATAACTTAAAAGTTCGAGCTTTGCAGTTCAATTCAGAACCTCAGTCTTCAGACTGGCAGCACTGTCAGTGCTCTCTCTCTCTCTCTCTCTCTCTCTCTCTCTCTCTCTCTCTCTCTCTCTCTCTCTCTCTCTCTCTAATGGCCAGGGGCGGCGGGCGCCACGTCGAAACGGCCGCTTTGAAATTGCTCGGGCCTGTGCGAAACCCGCCACCTCGAAAACCTGCAGTGTCTTGTGTCTGGACCTCTAGGCCATGTCCGGTGGGGTGAAAGGACTTAAAATTCACCCCGGTATTTTTCGAGGGGCGGCTAGGACCTGACAAAAATTGCCCCAGAGGGGTCCATCCAGACATGGGGACCGGACACCGGACACTGGACTGTCTGGAACCCGGTCTGGACGTCCGGGCGGTTACCATGGCTCATAGCCTGGGTTCTATAGGTGCCAACTGGGGAGCATGGTCTGCCTTATCTTGTGGCTAGTCCTTGCAATTAGATGGATCCTTTTCCGAACAGGATGATTTAACAGGGATGTTCCTTACAGACAGTGGAAGCCAGCGTTTTGGAGGCGAGACATCACTATCATTGGAGGGGGAAGCACATATGGCTACGCGGGTCGCTGCGGAAGTGAAATCTTTTTTTTCTTTATTTTTAAATGACCAGTACGTTTCCCGCCTTAAAATAAAATGTGGCGTCGGCCTGTTTTCCCTTTCGGGCCTCCGAAACTGCCCGCGGCCGATATACGGGAAACATACCTTTCAGGCTTCCGAAACTGTCCGTGGCCGATATACGGGAAACGTACTGGTGGTTTAAGATCATGGCTGGGCCTACTTTCAAAGGTGATACTAGCACCCTTCCAAGCACCCTTCATTAGTGGAAAACACCCAATTATTGATTGCTCCGATCTATTTCTGGGGAGCATCACCTGCTGGAAACCAGGTCCACCGTCTGATACGCAAACATGTTTTGTCGGAATATCTTGGGTAAGCTAAATAATGAAAACGTCTATCAAAGGAGGGTGGAAGTATCTTCTTCATCGCTTTCGAAAAGACACACGATCACATAGATAGGGACTGCCTACACGTCCCTCACCATCGTGAACTTTGGACCACATTTGTCTGTAAATTGGTTGACACCTTTCACAGAACAGCCACTACAAAAGTGATGCTCAAACGACCAGTACTTGGTCCCTACATCGACTGTGGGCCCTTCATGTTAATTCGCCGTGATTTCGGAGCCGAAGGACATCGATAAATCTCATCAATGGCCTTTGTTGCATTTACGGCGTCTGAAAGTCGTGGTGAGGGGCTCGTGGCCGATAAATGGGCCAAGTACTGGTGATTTAACCGCCAGTCCATCGACCCTGTCGTTGTAGATTTCTCTTGCGAATGGCGACCATATCTGAATCTTTAGCGACACGGTGTGGCTTAGGTTTGGAGGACGGGGCCAATTGGCTGCTGAAAATTCGAAATGGCCTACCGAGTCTAGACGATGGGCTGGCAGCACATGTGGAAAGGCACTTCCGTTTCAGGGCAAGCCCCAAAAGCCTCGAACACACGTCCAGTTTGGGGCATGCAACACTGCTGTCCACATGTCGAGAGAGAGAGAGGGAGACTACCGAAACTACCGAACTGGGAACCAAACACAACCTACCCTTTCTGATGATTCCCGGAACAGGTCCCGGACACAGACTATCAAAATGAAAAACCAAAATTACCGAACTGGGAGCCAGTACCACCACAGGGCCCTCCGACCCCTGAAACAAGCCCCAAAAGACTGTCAAGTACCCGAGCCGCACTCAGAACTCATTGACAGCTTCAAGAGGAGACCTCCGCACTCACCAGAGGCCCTGACCATCCCCTTCCACGCCAATCTGAAAGTACCGCCGTATATCTTGCGGAGCCTACTATGTCGGTGTTTCTGACACAATGTCGGATGCACCCACCATGCCAGAAAGCAAGAAGAGAAAAGAAGAAAAAGAAAGTAGAAAACAAGATAAAACAAAACGAGTGAACGCTTACACTGCTATCTTGCAGACCATCTGGTGCTGTAGTCCCTCCAACCCATGAGGCAATGCACCCAGTCATTCCACAGGCCCCCAAACATGTGTGGAAAGTTCTGCGAAGGATCATCAAGAAAGTAGTCCGGAAGTCCGTGTAACGTCAGCTCAACTTTCAGAGAGAACAGGAAAGCCCCTTCTCCTCCTGTCATATTCATGAATCTCTTTGCATGGTGCAAAAATACCCAATCACAGACGACTTCTGCTGTTTGGAGGTGCAAATTATGGAAGTGGACCCCATCACTCGTCACACAATATTAGCAATACAAAGGTGACTCCGGACTTTACTATCACAGCAAAAAGTACACCTTCACCGCCGGAACAACTCACCGGCGCTCGAACCTTCTGTCCTGCTGCTCAGCTCGAGAGGAGAAAGACTCCTGAATGTGAACCTATATACCACCTGTTCTACCACGATTCTCAAAATTTACCGTTCACCGTGCTTGCAAGCGCCGCCAAACAGCCTTAGCCACTACAGACTATTTCCTACAAAAAAATTCCAAAAATTCTTTTTTCACCTCACAATAGAGCGCCGCGAGGGCTGGTAGCACTTCAGTGCACTATGAGGCAAAAATTCTACCTTGGCGAAAGTATATCCGATATAATAAAATAAAATAAATATTCCCATTGCCACAACGGACAAAACTCGGCCGTACGTGGTCCCGCATGGACTATGTTATCAAAGGCCCCTCAGAGGCATGATTTCTTCATCTGTATCCAGCCACTTTTCCTGGGTTCTCTGCTAATGCCTCCCCACCTGTCCCTTCCCACCCTCCCTTCCCATTTTTTCTCTACCTGTCTTCGTCCCAATTCAACATGTGCAGGCACATTTCCTGCCAAAAAACATTGTTCTCTCTTCTTGCCGCCTTCTTCACTGCGGCTTCGAACAGTTCTCAATCAACCTGCAAACGGTATTATAAACAGCTGCAAATTTCTGCACCCTCGGCGCATATGAGTCAAAATCCCTCAAGGTTATGAATCGTCCCTTCTCTCCTCTCCAGATTGCCTCCAGATTCTTGAATTTGTGCAGCGTATATATCCACGCAGGATTATCTGTCACGATCATTCGTCTCCAAATATTCAAGCACCCCTTTACCACCATCTGTTCTTTCCAGTATCAGGTCGGAGTGGTAGCACTGTTCAATCCTGCCCAATACCTTATCTATTTCTTCTCTTCCTCTGTGCTGCCTTGTATCATACCACCCAATCAGCAGCAGGTCATCAACAAACCTTCCCCCGTCAATGCATCGTGCATCACAACCAAGGGATGTGACAAATTGGTGTTCTGCATACATACACAATATGTTGGCCGTGGGTGGACTAGCCCTCCCTCCCATTGGGATTCCAATTGTCTGCTGCATTAGCTGTGCCATCGAGTAGAAGAAAGTGTTGTTAAGCTGAAGTTCCGTAAGGACTACCAACCCACTCATTAGTACGGATATCCATCCAGATTCATTATGTGATTTTCCAAAGGTAGCTTTCTTCCCTTTGGTCTTCAGTCGTATCCAATTGTGACGTTGGTCCCGAAAATGCTGCACAATCCAGTTTACTGCTTTGATAATTTCGTCGTGCGGTAACTTAGTGAACATTTCTTTCACATCATACGTTCTCGCCGTTATACGGCCATTTTCTCCCAGTGAATCATTGACTTGCTTGTTGCATTTCTCAATCTTTACTTTCAGGCTTTTCGCACCATCAATGTTGAAATGTCTTTCTTGTCCAAGTTTTTATCCTTGGACAGTATATAGGCCTGCTGCAACTTTCCTTTCTGGTCCCATTTCGCCATTCTCGTGAGTGTTTTATTCTGATATTCCTTCTTCATTCTTCTCAACACAACCTCCCCTTCCTCATTGATTCTCTTGTACCCATCATTGTTATTGTAGGTTCTTTCCATTGCCCTTTCATATAGCATTGGGCATTCCATTACTGTAGCTCCTGGGTTCCTATCGAGTGGTGAGAATACAAGTCCTGTGAAGGCTTGCTTCAGTCCCAACACGTACTCGGCGTCAAATCCACCCGACTTTTCAGAGTTTGTGCCAAACTCTCTCCAGTTAATCTGAAAGGCACAACTTTCATTCACACACCGCATCTTCTTTAGAGGTTCCAAGGCCTCATTACATGCGAAGTTTACCTCTTTTGCTGTGAGTATATTCCCCGACACTGGGATGTTCTGCGCATTACAAACCCACTCCCTTATTCCCTCGACTTCCCCAAGTCTAACTTGGACGTGCCCGTCACAACGTGGCAAGTCAAAACCTTTGCAAGTGCAGGACCATCCACTTCCTCTTGCAAAGCGATGGTGGTTATGTAGGATCTCCCTGACCGACTTTCGTTTCTGCCAGACAGTTCTCATCCTACCAACCAACACGTTAGACAGGTTCTCAATCTTATCTTGCAGCCATCTCTTGAATTTGCTGTGTATTTTCCCTTTGCTAACTGTCTCTCCATATGGTATTTTTATCGTGATCCTGTGTCTTGGGTTAATACCAAAACGCTGCTTAGTGACCCTAGTCAACAGTCCCCTAATGATTTGCCTTCCTCTTACTGGGTTTAGTTATTTAGCCCCGGCATTAAGTTCCACGAGCTCGTCTAAGCTCTTTTTGTACAACGTTTTCCTTTTCCATGGAGCACGGAGGAGGTTAATTACTTTTGTTTTTGCAATTTTTGATCGGTTTCTTGTTTTTACAAACTCGTCTAAGCTCTTTTTGTACAACGTTTTTCTTTTCCATGGAGTACGGAGCAGGTTAATTACTTTTGTTTTTGCAATTTCTGATCGGTTTCTTGTTTTTACAAGCTTTACAATGCTCCACTTCCCTCCCTGTTGAATGAACATTTTCTTATCCTTCATTAAAATTTTCTTACCATCTATCTCAATAACACTCGATCCGAAGAGTAGTTTTACCAACGCCCACGCTTTCAGCCGTTGCTGCCCTTTATTATTTACAATACTCAGATTTTTCATACCTCCTGCTTTCTTGAGGATCTTTAGTAAACTAGGTTCCCCTTCTACTCCGATTTGCTCGCATTCAAACAAAATGACGTTTTTATGATCATATTGCACATCTTTATCCTTCGTCTTCTTTCTTGGCTTCCTCTTAATTGTTTTTTCACACTTGTGTTTATTTGGGTTCTTCTATTGCGTTCCTTTGCTAATGTGTTTATGTGCAAGCTGTTAAACCCTAATTACGTTTTTCTTGCCTCACTCATCTCCCTCAGTTTCTTCTTTATTTTTGCATTATTCTTCACCCTCAATCTTCTCTCCTTCCTTTCAATTGCCTGATAGTTGTGCATATCGAATCGCAACATGGAGACAGTCAATGTCCTCACACTCTACTTCGATTATGCAAGGTGTGTGAGCCCGGGTTGTTGGCGCCAATGATAAAGGCTTCCATACTCGACAAAGCGTTCTTGCTTCCAAACCATATTGGTACAGCAATATAGTTAGCTTGTTCAGCCTTCTGCAGCCATTTATGCAATTTTTGTTTAGGTGTTGTTCTCGTCACATGCATGTGTTCTTTCCATCTGGTTTGGAGTGCCCTCTTAGTTTTTCCAACGTACGTTAGGTTCCCCTTCTACTCCGATTTGCTCGCATTCAAACAAAATAACGTTTTTATGATCATATTGCACATCTTTATCCTTTGTCTTCTTTCTTGGCTTCCTCTTAGTAGGCTTCTTCGATTTCTTTACATTCAAGCCCGGGTTGTTGGCGCCAATGATAAAGGCTTCCATACTCGACAAAGCGTTCTTTTTGGTACAGCAATATAGTTAGCTTGTTCAGCCTTCCGCAGCCATTTATGCAATTTTTGTTTAGGTGTTGTTCTCGTCACATGCATGTGTTCTTTCCATCTGGTTTGGAGTGCCCTCTTAGTTTTTTCAACGTACGTTAGTTTAAAAAATGGAGAAATCAGTAAATACACACAAGAGTCAGCATCAAATATCTTGTTTCTCTTGTCCGCTGTTATTTCCAGCCAATATCGGCAGTATGTTTTTCCCCATTTGATATCACCCCTTAGGCACAGACATAAGACAAGGAATTTCTTAATGCATTGGATGTCTTCATCAATCAGCGAGCCAAAGTCATCATGAATCTTGACCAATTTCTTGTAGAGCCTCAGAATTGATCTTTTGCTCGCATTGTCTAGTTTCCCGCAATGTCGTCTTCCTCTTCCGACTTCCTGTCAGAATTGGAGTTGGAGCTGTTGTCCGATACATGTGTTTCTTCTTCACTCTCATTGACCTCTGCTTCCTTTTTCTCCTCCTTATTCTCAGTCTTCATGAGTACTTCAAAATCCAAGCGCGCTAGCTCCCACACTCCCGCTTCCTTCCTCTTGTAGGCAACTCCTCTTTGCTTACATAGTTCTTGCACTTTTGTGTAGTGCATGGCGTCGTAGTAAATCACCCTGTCCTTGAAATATAACCCCAGTGTACAGTCGCCTGTCTTCCCATTCGGCTCACCCTCACCCTCCCTTTCCGTGCGTTCCTCCTCGTGAGAATCTGCCTTCTCGCTCTCCTTGTCCTCATCTTGCTTGGTTCCCTTGCCGCTCCCACTGTTTTTTTTACCTTTCGCAGCCAGAATTTCCAAAAGTAGGTCCTTTAGCTGAGCGACTTCCTTCAGGCCGCTAACTGAGTCCTCCATATTAGCCTCCAGATCTTGCACCACTGCGTCCCTCTCCTTCCCACTGCCGTCAGAGGGGATCTCCAACGGCTTCTTACCCCTGCTCCTCCTCCTCAGTTCACTAATTCTAGATCTGGTTTTGTTGTTTCCAACTCTGGCCGGGGAGGCACGCTCCCTCTTTCGTTTCACACTACTGGAGCTTTCCCGTAGCTCCCTCAATCCTTTCTCCATCCTCAACATCTTTAATTCTTCTAACTCTCCCTCTTTCAATTTCGATTTCTTTTCCACATCCTCCAATTTTGCCATCAAAATCCGCAGCGAGTTCCCAAAGTTTTCGGCCACCCATTTCTTCATACTCTCTTCTTTTCCCTCCATAGACACCTTGTCTTTCCCTTCTCACGTTCACCCTGCTTTCTCCCTTTTTCCTTCCCCTCCCCCTCCCTTTCCCACTCTTCTTCTCCTTTTCTTCTTGCAAAGCCCTAAGTCTGGAGATCTCCTCCCGATCTCTCTTCCTCGCTTCTTCCACAGCCTCTTTCAACTTCAATTTGTCAATAAAATTGGCTTGCTCTTTCGTAAAGAATGCTCGAGGTTGATAGCTTCCACCGTTTCCTCGCCCGTATCCATGGTTATACTGCCCAGTATTACTAGTCGAAGCACCCCCTTGTCCATTCCACTGGAGTGGAGGATGCGTCGCCGTGTACCCCTGTTGAATTGGATAACCGTACGGCGCTGCTTGATATGGCTGCTGGTAGAACCCGTTAGGCACTTGGAAAGGTGCGTTCGGGGGTTGATACGTCGATCCGTGCATCACATCGGGCGGGGGTGGAGGTTGGTATGTCGTTCCAGGCATCACGCCGGGCGGGGGTGGAGGTGGAGCGTTCTCCATCCAATACCTGCCGCAATTCGACCACCGCCCTCTACCTCTATCCCGCCCTTGAGCCCGCATACGTGTCGATACTCAAACCGTATACCCGCTATAATCCTTACTAGTTTATTTAGAGCAACGTACGCCGAATGATCGCTCTTCCTACCTCGTACTCCTTTACCTCCCTTCAATTTCTCGATTCTCGTCCTCCCTCTCAGTTTATTTTCCTATCTGCTAACCTTTATCAGACCCCCCGATATACTCTATGAACCTGTTACGATGCTTACCATCCCCTACGATTTCACCTTCCGATCAGTCCACTTCCCATACCCTCATTTTCCCGCCATGCCACCTGCTGCACCATCCCGTCGTAAATCATGTTCACAACCACCGCGTCATTATCCACGTGTAGTTGTACCCACGCTTTTTCTCCCCGGTCGCCCCCTCACTTAGATTACCGYCTCGTTCGTGATCCRACCCCAATCTTCGTGCTCAACCCTTCTCCTTTCGCTTTTCTTTTTCGTTATGTCATCATCATGTTATYCCGCCGTAGCAAGCGGACTTATATTCCACTCACCATGTCATACACACACGCGGCCGCACCATCTTCTCTACTTCCCCCTCCCCCACTTAGATTTCCATTAGAAATGCACGCCAGCATCTATCATCGTGCGCCGTATTGATACGTCCTGCCACTCGTACTTTCATAGAGTCGTACGTCAGCATCCTCACCATGCACCGTCTTGATCCTCAGAGACTATACGTGAAGAGTCCGAACAAAAAAYAGAGTCAATTCACATTCTGTACTATGATATCAATCAACACTGATCATTTACAATTACAATGGTTAGCAGGATTGATTCTGTGATGCAGAATCCGAAGAGTGGAGATCAAGGTCAGCGACCTTTCAATGCTGGTCCTGGCCAGGTTCATGTTACTGTCACTCGGTCGGAGGTTCCAGCATATAGTCAGATTTTGTCTTTGATGCTGAAGAAAACACCCCTTGTCGAGGAATTTCGCTTGTTCATGTTATTCGCTAAATTTGGTTTTGCTTTTAGCTACTTGCTACCTTTTTCAAGGCAGACCGGACTTGATCTTCTACTACAAATTGAGTTTGTTTCATACGCCCCTCTGCGTAGGCCGAAGGCCACGACTCTTGCCCGGGTTCACTATAATAATACGACACTACATACAAACAAAATCGATCGCACTACGATGGCTTACTATCTATAGATAGATGCCAATTGGAGTATGTATTGTATTTGTATTGTATATAGACTTGAATACAATGGCACGGGTCTCACTTCACTCACAAACTCAATCCTTCTCCGGGAAAGGTCATATACGTATGTATTCCGTAATCTGGCGAAATTAATTCACCAGCGTACTAGGGCAATCCAAGAGGAACGATTTGGATCATATTTGATTCTTTCTACCTTACCCGTCAACGGAGTGTTACGTTGAAAGTCAATTCTTCGCTGCAAGCCTCTATGGAAAAGGGTGATACGACCTGTGGAATTTCGTCCAACAGACGCCTTTTTGAAACTAAAAGTTAATTGTTTGAGTGGTTTTCCTTTCCAGCAACTGTTTTTCATACAGCTTCGCTCCCGAATCATTTTTGTGTTTTTTGAGTCTGACTGAGATTGGATTGACTTTTTGTGCCATTATTTGTTTGTCTTTTTTTGTTTCGTTTTTGTTTTCGAAGTTTTACGTGTAGAAGCAAATTCTCCAAATTTATGACCAACCATATCTTCAGTGATCTGTAAACCAACAAAATATTTTCCGTTTCTCGGCAGTGTATGTAAGAATTGCGAGTGTTCCAGCATATAGCCAGATTTTATAATTGCCCTAAAGTTGACAGTTAGAGTTATTGCCGCCGTTTACTGGGGCTTCTATTCAAAGCTTATGTCACTTCTCCTTTTCACCTTCCAGCACCGCGCAGGTGTCAGACTCTATACATCGTGTTACCACTTGGATTATGCTCAGGCACAAGCATCTACTCCTTATGGAATCTTAGGTGTCAAGGTGTGGGTCTCATATTCATAAAATCAACCAAAACACATATGCTATCTCCAAAACGTACAAAATTTCGTAAATATCAGAAAGGAAGAAGCAAAGGCTCCCACGCGGCGACACAACTTTGTTTTGGAAAATATGGTCTTAAAAGTTGTGAAGCAGGTCGCATATCATATCAAGGAAGAAAAAAAAAACTGATGCAATTTGTCCAATAGTTACATAGGGTGCTGTACTTTTTTTTATATCCATGTGATTAACCAAAGTATACTGATATTGACCGTATAATAAGACGAGATTCTTTTGAGATTCTAAATAGGATACATTTTGAAGCAGTTTTGGCCACCACTTCGTGTCCAACAATTCGGCGGAGATGTCCGAATTGCGCTGTATGTTGAAATAGGTCATTATTTTTTCATTCTTAACATTTTTTTTGCATTAGCCTACAAAAAAAATAATCTATCTTTTTTTTGTTCACTTTACTTTCTCATTTTAACCATCTGTTTTTTTAGCTTTTTGTTTTGTTATGTTTCTTCTGATTTCTAAAGTTTCTGGAACTTGGTCGAATCATGAAGGTAGTCTCTTATTATGGTGTTGGATCCTGAGTCTTTATGGTTCTGCTTACCATCCCCTACGATTTCACCTTCCGATCAGTCCACTTCCCATACCCTCACTTTTTCGCCATGCCACCTGCTGCACCATCCCGTCGTAAATCATGTTCACAACCACCGCGTCATTATCCACGTGTAGTTGTACCCACGCTTTTTCTCCCCGGTCGCCCCCTCACTTAGATTACCGYCTCGTTCGTGATCCRACCCCAATCTTCGTGCTCAACCCTTCTCCTTTCGCTTTTCTTTTTCGTTATGTCATCATCATGTTATYCCGCCGTAGCAAGCGSACTTATATTCCACTCACCATGTCATACACACACGCGGCCGCACCATCTTCTCTACTTCCCCCTCCCCCACTTAGATTTTCATTAGAGATGCGCGCCAGCATCTATCATCTGTCTCTTATACACATCTAGATGTGTATAAGAGACAGCTATCATCGTGCGCCGTATTGATACGTCCTGCCACTCGTACGTTCATAGAGTCTGTCTCTTATACACATCTAGATGTGTATAAGAGACAGACCATCCCGTCGTAAATCATGTTCACAACCACCGCGTCATTATCCACGTGTAGTTGTACCCACGCTTTTTCTCCCCGGTCGCCCCCTCACTTAGATTACCGYCTCGTTCGTGATCCRACCCCAATCTTCGTGCTCAACCCTTCTCCTTTCGCTTTTCTTTTTCGTTATGTCATCATCATGTTATCCCGCCGTAGCAAGCGCACTTATATTCCACTCACCATGTCATACACACACGCGGCCGCACCATCTTCTCTACTTCCCCCTCCCCCACTTAGATTTTCATTAGAGATGCGCGCCAGCATCTATCATCGTGCGCCGTATTGATACGTCCTGCCACTCGTACGTTCATAGAGTCGTACGTCAGCATCCTCACCACTGTCTCTTATACACATCTAGATGTGTATAAGAGACAGCTACAGACTATTTCCTACAAAAAAATTCCAAAAATTCGTTTTTCACCTCACAGTAGAGCGCCGCCAGGGCCAGTAGCACTTCAGTGCACTATGAGGCAAAAATTCTACCTTGGCGAAAGTATATCCGATATAATAAAATAAAATAAATATTCCCATTGCCACAACGGACAAAACTCGGYCGTACGTGGTTCCGCGTGGACTATGTTATCAAAGGCCCCTCAGAGGCATGATTTCTTCACACAACCCTGATTATTATGGGTGGCAACACTCCTCAAACCAATCGGCCCACCAAAATTCTTGACAATGCACCCCAAGAATTCCCACTCAGCAGCGCTACTTGTGCATTCCAAGCAGAGATTGCTCTTGTAACATCCTTGAGCAACTTCATGATGCTCTTCGCCTTCAGTTTAAAGGTATCATCACCAACAGTACACTTGATGAAGACAAAACAGGTTGTCAATAAGATGGATCCCATGAACCAAACCCTTGTGAACCCCAAGTGAGGAGAGAAAGGAGAACCAGGCGAAGATGGAAAGGAGGCAAGTAATACGTGGGCTCGAAGTAGCCCCTGGGAATGCCTACTTTTTGGCCCAAAATGTGACTCCAACACTAGTGAAAGTATGTCTAGCTTGAACTTGGAGCTTTGAGAATAGAGGGGTGGGGGAGGTTACAAAACATTGCTTTGATATCGAAGGCAGAAGAAAGAAGACCCTCACACTCAACATTAGAATTTTGTGCCTCACCAACAAATCAATATTCTTGTTTATCTCACTTTAACCAGTGAAGTGTGCGCTCTGCAAGCGCCTTGGGCAGTTGAGCCAAATTCAACTACACTTGAATGGATGGTACAAAGTCCTCCAGCTTTTCATACCTTTGAAGAACTTCCAKCCATCAAAGAAACAAATAACAACATTGAAATTCAAACATAATTGTTGTTATTTTGCTGTTAATTAAAGTCAAGAAAGTAGTCCGTTTTTCTTACTTAAATTGCATTTGGGGGCAGGATGGATGCTTCCAAGCCCACCTCCTGGTTGTAATTGCTCGATCACTTCCTTTCCCACTAAGTGATTGCTTTAGGACCTTAGCGTACGATCTGGGTTGTTTCCCTTTTGACATTGGATCTTAGCACCCAAAGTCTGTCTGCGCGATGCTCAGTTGCAAGTATTCGGAGTTTCCTTGGGGTTGGTCAAGCTTTGGGCCACCCTAGCCCATCGAGTGMTCTACCTCTTGCAATGAAGATCACACGTTCTACCTCAATAGATTTCGCGGAAAACCAGCTACCTCCGAGTTTGATTGGCCTTTCCAATCATCTCTAGTTTTCACTAGAGGTTAGACTATACCTTTATCTCACCTCGTAGGCCGAAGGCGGCGTCACACGTCTACGCTTTCCATCTTCATATGCTAGATCCAATACGACTAGGAGTCAGTCGAGCCGCTCGCCTTTTGCGAATCTGTGGCAAAGCTATGAACAGATGCAAGTAATCCCGAACGAACAAAAAAAGTACCTAAAAGACTGAATAAAAAAGTAACAATGTTTAGAAAGAAGGTTCAAGAATTCAACCGAAATTAAATGAGTGAATGAATACAAGGTGTAGCTAATACCCAAGGTATCAGAGATGCATTTTCTACGGGATCCCAAAACCACCAACCGCCCCAACCTAGCTCATGATAAGCCCACCAACTTCCCAGTAGTATTCCTACAGTTAAAAAACAGCAGCACGTTAAAATCCAAAAAATTTGTGCCTCACCAACAAATCAATATTCTTCATATTGAAGTGTGACTGTTCGGCAAGTCCCTATCATTTTATGAAATGCATGTTGTTACCTTGCATTTAGAAAATTAAGAACGAATGGGACGCCAACATTTGATGTCTTTGTGTTAGAGGGACAATGTAATCAGTCCCCAAACACTCGTCCCACTTTCATAAATTTTTTGTTCAATCCCATCTCTCTATTATCCTCCTCCATCCTGATGCGAATATTCAAGTTGCGAGTTTCAAAGAAACAACCCCTGCAATCGAATAAAGAGGCGGACAGCGGATCAGGGTGTTCCCTCGATTAACCCTCATTCTTTTGCTTTTATTAAATACCCTTTCAACAAAACAAGAATTATATGAGCATTGCTCTTACGAGACAATACTTTATAGAAATCTTTGAGCATTGCTCTTACGAGACAATACTATATAGAAACCTTTCTGAGCATTGCTTTTATGAGGTTATACTTTTCAGAAACCTTTTAATAAACTTGGGAACCTGAAAATCCTCAAAATAAAAAATTAGCGATTAATATGCAATTTGTTTATGAAGTTTCTTAACCAGGATTTGGAGCCACGAAGGTGTTGCTTCCAACTCGGCAAAATTCCTAATGACACAACTCATAATAATAGATTGGTCTCGAGTTTACCACGAACCTAAAACTGAAAATAAAATCTCTAGAACTTCTATTGTTCAACCAAACAACCTTGGTGCATCTCACAATCATGCATTTTGACTATTTTTCGACCTCCACCTGCAAATTATATCTGATTCAGCACACACGACCCTAATCCCGAGCTTACTCACGCAATCATTAAAGGTGACATGTACAATGAGTTTTTTATTAATGTTGGTGTAAAAATTCATTCTCACTACTTTCACAAGAATTGAAATAGAAATGTACGATTCACTAGGCATGAATAGTCGTACAACATTTCTCACTACTTTCAGAAAAATTGAAATAGAAATGCACGATTCACTAGGTATGAATAGTCCTACAACATTTCAACGGATACAATTTATGAGAAAATCAGTTAAAATCGATTTGAAACTAGGCTAGCAGAGTGGTCAGGGGTCACTTGTCCGGTCGGGCCAAAAATAATAATAATAATAATTAAAATATATATATAATAATAAATATTATTTTGTATTTTAAATGTGGTGAAGAATTAAATAACAAAAGTGAACACATTTGATTGAATCAACGTCATGGAGAACATATTATTCGACTTTTGATGCGGTCGTCGCAAAACCAGTTAGTATGGCATAATAAGGTAAAGTTACAGCAGCTTCATATGAAAGTAGAATAAAAGTATATAGAACAGGGATTCCCCAATGATCAAATATATCAATACTGAGGCCCAATAGATCAAATTTGTACGGTAGGCATTAGACTTGATTAAAAGAAAGCTAAAAAAAAAAGTTACAAAAGAAAATTACTTTTGAAAAAAACTTCAAAAAAAAAGAACTTATGACACAATGAATAAAATGATAATGACCGGGTTGAAAACATCCTTTGCCTGTTGTCAAAGCCTCACTCTCGCCTTCCTGACTAGTGACGGTAGTTATGCATTTCTGTTTGAATATTTTTCATGATTTTGCCAACCGCTTCCCACCTGTGCAGACAACACCTAGTGTACTTAAGTGATTTTTTTAACAAACATCCAAGATGCGCATTAGAGATTGGGATTCCAGACCCATCGTGTTGTGAACGAACATGTGTATTTTAACCCACCGTGTTATGAATGAACATGTGTATTTCAACCTTAGTTACAATTGTATTCTGTTCCGTTCTCTTTTTCTTGCAACATCTCTTTCGTTTTTCAGATCGTCTTTGCCTGCACCGATTTTTTTTGTCACTACAGTTCAGGTGAGGGTCAATAGTCCAAACCGGCATCCTCACAACTGTTACATTCAAACAGAGGGATAGTAACGTATTGCCCAAATATCACAGCGCTGGAATGATAGTTCTAAACCCATTCTCTTGAACGTTATGAAAGTTTTTTTTGCTCTTACATAAAGGTTGTCGATTATTATCTTCATGTGCCACTTGAGGAACCTTAACAACTTTTTGTCTCAAAGTCGCCTTCTTCCCTTCCTTCACGGACCGCACCGCAACCTTGTTAAATTCCTCCTTTAGGTCAATTCTCCTCGCCGTCGGTTCATCATCGTTACACACATATAGTTTTCCTTCATTTTTTGTAGGTTTATAATTGTCATCGTCGCTTTCGCCTTTCTCTCCTTTAACGTTTCGACATAACGATGCAGTGCTTACAATACTCCCTCGTCCATTTATTAGTCTCTCGAATATTATATGTCCAACGTGGCTTAGGTGAGCCATAATGCAAGCAGTCATGAGTATCCATTACAATATTTTCTCTTTTTTTTTTTCTTCGGTGGAGCGCTTTATTCTACACCTTCTTCGCTTCTTTAATTGCTTTCAAACTCGGACCTCGCAATAAGTTGACCTCGTTACGGAGTTTTGCTATCTCCAACTAAAAATTGATTTTCACTATGTCGAGCTTCTTCAGTTTTCTTACATAACGCACATCGAGCCTCTTCAATTTTCTTACATAACGCAAATTGGTCATTTTTTTTCGCCTTGTTGTCAGCTACCCGTTTTTTTAGATAATTGATCTCTCGTTGTGATCTTTATATCTTATCTCCTTTATTTGCGCCTTCACCGAAAAGTAGTTTCTTCATATTTTTATTTTTTTTATTTTAACTACAACTTGATATTCTCAAAAGGCTCAAAAGGAGTTTCCCCGTTTTTCACCTTCAACCCTTTAAACACAATTTCAATCTCTGCCTCGAACGGTTATCTCTGTTTTCTTCATTTTACCTTGAAGTTCCTTTAATATTTTTCTTTAATATTTTTCATTTTTTCTTCCTCCTCCTACTATATCAACTTTTTTCCTCATCATGGACGATTTTTGCATGTGGTCATAGCTCCATGGTGCAGTCATTCCCGACAAAAGTGGTTAGGTGAACCACAAGTGTAGCAGCTTCATGGCGTCAGGGATGCTATTTTCCTTGTTATGATACAACGGATCTGTCTCTTATACACATCTAGATGTGTATAAGAGACAGGTAGTACATTGTTGTGGTATATTCCTTACGGAGGTTTCTATGTTGAAAATGAAGATCATGGTTACTGAAATCTTTCTTCCTTATCCTACTATATTAACTATTTTACTCATCATGGACGATTTTTTCATATGGTCATAGCTCCATGGTGCAATCATTCCCGACAAAAGTGGTTAGGTGAACCACAAGTGTAGATACAACGGATAATCTGGGGAAGTCAGTAAAGGTCAATCAAACTATTACTGTGGCAACGATGTTATGATTTGTAGTACATTGTTGTGGTATATTCCTTACGGAGGTTTCTATGTTGAAAATGAAGATCATGGTTACTGAAATCTTTCTTCCTTATCCTACTATATTAACTATTTTACTCATCATGGACGATTTTTTCATATGGTCATAGCTCCATGGTGCAATCATTCCCGACAAAAGTGGTTAGGTGAACCACAAGTGTAGATACAACGGATAATCGGGGGAAGTCAGTAAAGGTCAATCAAACTATTACTGTAGCAACGATGTTATGATTTGTAGTACATTGTTGTGGTATATTCCTTACGGAGGTTTCTATGTTGAAAATGAAGATCATAGTTACTGAAAATGAACATATACATTCAATGAGCATGAAAATACAATAGAAGGCTATGGACGAAAGCAAGACAAAAAATAGGAGTACCCAGGACGATCGTTAGCGTTTATATGGAAGATGAAAGAGAAATAGATAAGGAAGATGAAAGAAGACAATACGTATAAAAATTCCCCAACGTAAATAGTCATTCAGGCTAGTATCTAGGGTTAGATGCAAGTTGTGTTTTTTTGCCCTCCGAATTGTTATCGTTGGGATCTATTGAATCAAAACACTTAGTTATATTGCCAGTTCAGTTGGCGACTTTCACCACTTCGCACCTACTCTCGAGTGGCCTTTCTGTCGTATTTCTCATTTAAAAATTAAAAGCAAAAATGAAAAAAAAGAATTCACCCTGGAGTTGTATTTTTTTGCCCTCCAAATTGCTACCGTTGGGATCTATAGAATCAAAACACTTAGTTATGTTGTCAGTTGAGCTGGCGACTTTCACCACTTCGCACCTAATCTCGAGTGGCCTTTCTGCCGTATTTCTCATTTAAAAGCATGTTAGGTTTCATACGAAAAACGAAAGAGGAATAAATATATTCGCTTCGGACCTTGGACGGAGCCTTTATCTGGGCCCACTTCAAAGTACTTTAA
This sequence comes from Chara braunii, assembly GCA_003427395.1. Classification (NCBI taxonomy): domain Eukaryota; kingdom Viridiplantae; phylum Streptophyta; class Charophyceae; order Charales; family Characeae; genus Chara; species Chara braunii. The sequence continues at coordinate 746,994 of BFEA01000252.1, forward strand.
AAGCCAAACTCATTTAAAAGCATGTTAGGTTTCATACGAAAAACAGAATAGGAATAGATAGATTCGCTTCGGACCTTGCATGGAGCCTTTGTCTGGGCCCACTTCAAAGTACTTTAAAAGCCAAAATGAAACTTCTATTTTGTTGAGCGGGTTTTTATAAAAAAGAGCATTGAAATACAATACAACGCTATGGACTTAAGCAAGACAAAAACCGGGGTGTACCCGCCTGTTAGGTTTCATACGAAAAGCGAAAGAGGAGTAGATAGATTCGCTCCGGACCTTGGATGGAGCCTTTGTCGGGGCCCACTTCAAAGTACTGGACAATCTCGGAACTTTACCTAAAAGGAAAGTATCAATAGTAAAACATAATTAATTTCACCCAAATTGCATTGGTCCGCCCAGTTCATATTGTAATCATGCACCGGGGTGAAATCTCTTTCCCTGCTTTCTTCCCCTGGGGCTCTGGGTGCCGCCGAGCCCAATCAGGTGGGACAGGCCCTTTCCTGCTAGATGTACGTAGAGAGTGCAGCCCCCATTTTATAGAAACATATTTAGTGAATCCGATCGATAGTTACGAACATGTGCATTGAGCAATTGATGAGTTCAGTGAATCCAACAGATAGTTGCGAACAGGTACATTGAGCAATTGATTTTCATCTCTGGGTTTTAGCATGATCTCATCCTTCCTTGGGTGCACATAAACATCCTTACCCTTCGTAGTCTGTTAGCACCCCTGGTCCCCCTTTTCGATGACTCGCTCCCCCTTCCTGTCTTTTCATTCCCCTCACCCTGCATACCTCTCGCTCTCCGCGCGTCTCTCGCTCTCCGCGTGTCCCGCGCTCTCCGCACACATGTCACTCTCGTGTCTTGACTTTAGCGCTCTCGCCCGGGCTTACTAGGCCATTCGGTGATTTAACTGTTAATAAGAACACGCGGTATTCAAAACTCTACAGACATTAATGGTAGCGATAGTGAAATAAATAACCCTATTAGTCGTAACAACAATGCTCACACCTTTACTGGCCATATACTTTGACTCACCACACAATTGGCTAGCTCGCGATCTTCTGCGCGTTTGCTTTCCATCTTTTTCGCACATTTAGTTATGGACCTACCTTCATTGATCTGATCTCACCTCTCGCTTCGACTTTGCAACTACAGTTTGCCCTTGTGAGGGAACTCGAGCGCTGTCACGCGTGGCTCAATACATGGCATGTTTCGACTATTCTCTTGAGCACATATAGTGGATCTCATCTCTCCGTCTAGTGGACCGTTGCAGAGTCCTTTGGTCACATGACATCACAATATGACAAACAGGCCCCACGGCTCTTCGGCGCATCGACCCCATGCCCCATCCATCATGGCCAGTAGAGGGGTTTGCACTTTGCACCAGTTACTCGTAGCTTCCCCTCGCTTTGACTGCTCCCGACACACTCTGTCCCACGTACTCGCAGCCCCCCTTGCTCGCCTATTTCGGGCTTGAGCTCTAGTCTATCTCTATAATAGAATCCAAAGGAATGTATCAGCTTTGTACAACATTTGCGCATCGCAAATCAAATCACTCATGCGCAGCGCGGGAGCTTTGCGCACACCGTATGTAAGATCGAACAACATCCACTTTGGCTTGTGGCAGGAAGAGTAGCCACACACTTGCTTATTCCTTATGCACACAACAGATCAGCTCGTCTCTCACTGTCATGTCCACGTTCAGCCCGCTATTGCCTACCGCTCAATCAGGCCATACCCGCATCTGTGGATACCAGGTACGCGCCCTTCTCCCCCTTGCTTGCCTCTCTTTTAATTGCGTTCCTGTTTGAGTCGTCTCCGTACTCATTACCCGTCCACGCTCATTCCCCGTCTCACTCGTCAACCGGCTCGTCTCAGCCATGACCGAAGCACTCTCGCCCTGCGCACGACCAACGTTCAGAATCGATCTGTGCTGAGAGAGGCGTACGCCAGGCTCACTTCCCCCTTGCTCCTACTACCCCTTTTCCTTACCACCGACGAGCCAAACAGGCTTTTCCTCTCCCTTTCGATTGTCCCGTCGAGCAAGAATAACGACCAATCGGATGTGTTGCGGGTTGTGTACGCCTAGCACATTAACTCTATCCCCCTTCACATTAGCCAACCGGGCTGTCTGAATCCTGAACGAAGTACTGGAGTAGGCGGGGTACACCAGGCTTGTCCCTCACTCCTTCCCCAGTCTGAATGTCCTCTGCCTCTCGCGGGCAGCTACTATATGCTTTGAAACGCAAGTCCCATTTTCACGAGCTCACCCAGTCCACACCTTCACTCGACCGGCCCCGAAGCTGAACGCTGGCACCTTCGGTACTGTGTCTTCAAACCAAGGACATTTTCAGTTCCCTCAGCCACGCCGAGCCCCCAAGCTCGTCAATCCTCGTACTTCGAATTATCAGCGTCAATTTAATAGGGTCCGCCCTTAATCCGTAGCCTGGTAGCCATATCCGGAATATGCACCACTCTTGAACCAAAATCAAATTAATATCGTCAAGCTGGAGCGAATCGCAGGCGTATCAGACCAAAGCAAATACTGTTCCAGAGAGCCGTATCCATGCCAAACCTGAAACCATACCAACACAGCGATGTCGCGCCACAACACGAGTGTCGAGTCAGTGGTCGTATGCAAATTCATTTAATCAGTTGCCTCATAGTATGTTGTTCTAGTTCCTTACCAGTGACCGAACCTGAAAATTAGGAACAGACCGCGGTATGCCGCCCCAGTACCATACGTGTGTCGAACCAATCATACCCAAAGATAATTGTTTCAAACTTCAAAGACTTGCAGCCATGCCGAACCAGTGACCGTACCTGAACTGGAGGCAAAAATTACGGCGTCAGGTCCCAATGCCGTAATAAGGAATAATAATATCTAACCGCAGTGAACCGTCCCAGTTCTGAGCTAGTGACCGTGTCGTCGTAACCAGGCTGGTGTACCAGAATGATGACATTAAACCACGAGTACACCCACACCTAAAATCCTGAAGCTACTTGCCCTTACGCACTGCTACTTTTCAAGCCTACGATGTGAGGGTACCTGCAGCGGGAATTTCGGAAGTGGCACCGGTGCCGGTGGTCTTAAAAAAAAAAAAAAAAAAAGGAAAAAAAATGCCAAAGATCAATGATGTCATGGAAGGACGTCATGGAGGCCATATTCAAACGATCACTGTCCAGCATGCATCTGACCACTATTACGGGGAGATCTGACCACTATTACGGGGAGATCTGACCACTATTACGGGGAGAGGAAAACATTGCTGTTTTTTCTTTTTTTCTCCTTTTGTTTTTTTCTTCCTTTCCTTGGCAATGCCAGCAACGCAGCGCGTATTCGTCTTGCTCAAAATGCCCTCGCTGAGGGCATACTCACACTAGCGCTGTTGAAATGCATCCAACCACTTTCACGGCCAAAGCTTTGTTGGCTTTTTTTTTTTTTTTTTTTTTTTTTTTGAGTCTGGCAGTCTGGCTCCCCGTGTTCCTCATTCTGCTCAAGTGTCCTCATTGAGGGCAGTACTCCAAAAAGTGTATCCGACTGCAATCAAGGCCAAAGCTTGTTTTGTTTTTGGGGTCTTTTTTTTTTTTTTTTTTTTTTTACGAGTCTGGCAGTCGTGTTCCCTGTGTTCCTTGTTCTGCCGAAGTGCCCTCACTGAGGTCAGTCGTGTTCCCTGTGTTCCTCGTTCTATCGAAGTGCCCTCACTGAGGTCAGTACTCCAAAAGTGAATCCAACTGCAATCACCGTTCCCCGTGTTCCTCATTCTGCCCAAGTGCCCTCACTGAGGGCAGTACTCCAAAAAGTGTATCCGACTACCATCAAGGCCAAAGCTTGTTTTTTTT
>BFEA01000252.1:766186-778573 GCA_003427395.1 Chara braunii
CAGTGGGCGGCGTGGCATCCTGAGGTGGCGTTCTGCAGAGTACGACCTTGGCTGCCACGAGGTGGCGTTCTGCAGAGTACGACCTTGGCTTCCCCTGAACGTAACACATATGCATTGTATTCGAGTTTTCATACAAAAATGATGATACAAAAATGATGATTGTATGTGCACTGTATTCGTATATAAAAGCTGTTCAAATAGAATGTGTTTGCGTTGTATTCGAATAGAAAGCAACCTATGCGTTGTATTCGCTTACAATGCATATGCCTTATGTTTGGGGGAAGAGGGTAGTGTACTTGGTGCACAGGAGTGTGTAGTGCAGTAGGCCATAGAGGCTATTGCATTTTTATAGAAAGAGTGTGAGAACACACTGACAGGTGGTTGTCCAGTGCTCCAGTGAGCAAGTGTGATGACACTTATCCGGCAGAAGCTCAGGAGGTGATTGCCCTATATGGCAGAGGCTCAGCAGGTGATGAAAGTAAGCAGTCCTACTTTTACAAGCAAACATGACACGCTGGCCGCTAACATGATGGGATTGCGCGGTCGAGTTCCTCCTTAGTTCATGCCAAGTTAGACCAGATTCTAGGAAAAGCCGATCTGTACTTTTGCAAAATTCAATGTGAAAAATGCACTCAACAAGTACTTTGTGAAAAGTGGCCCCAAGTCAAAAGTCCACCTTGCGAAATTGCGCAGTGGTTTTCTGGAAAGCAGTTTTTCACAAAATATAATCATTATAATGGGACCTATGACTCATGTGACACGGCAACATTAAAAAACATGCTTTCTAGAAACTCAGAAAGGTTAGGACAATTAACATGAATGCAGAAGTAGTTATTCAGGCAATTTGAAGGGTATTGACCTATACGGCTTGGATCCAGCACACAACATGCGTAAGGAAGAGGAAAAGCAGGGCCCAGTGCCTTTTTTGTGCAGATCCGCACTTGCAACATTTATGGTTTATGGTGTAGGTTTTGGGGTTTAGGTCTAGGGTCCCGGGTTTAGGCTTTGGATTTTGCAATTATGGGCACAGCAGCGAAGGAACCAATTTCCAAACTACTTGACCAGCCCTCCTTCCACAGAAACATACAAGTGTGAATGTCCTGCACGATTCGATTATGTAATTGAATCGCCAATCAATTAATCAATCAATCGTCCGTCATCTCCCTCATGTCCCACCGCCATCACCCATCGCCTCCGCCTCTTCTCATCCTTCGCCCGCCATCCTCTGCTATCACCCGCTGCCTCTGCCTCCCACCCTCTGCCCTCCGTCCTCCGCCATCACCCGCTGCCTCCTCCGCTTCCCACCCTCTGCCCTGTATCTCCTGCCCTTACGTGCCATCCTCCTCCATTGCCCACCACCCTCCGCCATGGCCTGTTGCCCTTCACCATTACGTCATCAAATCGATTACGTTACCGATGTAATCGATTCGTTTATGGTGGAGGGTGGCGGGAGATGGGGGAGGGTGGCAGGAGATGGAGGATGGTGGACGGCAGTGGGTGATGGTGGAGGATGGCGGAGGAGGGTGGCAGGGGGATGGTGGAGGGCGGAGGGCAGAAAGTGGTGAATGGAGGGAAGCAGTGGAAGGCGGGAAGCGACGGAGGGCGGGAAGTGGCGGAGCTAAGAGGGCGATGGCGGGAGGCGGGAAGCGCGGGAGGGCAGGAAGCGGTGCACGGCAGAGGGTGGGAAGTGGCGCACAGCGCAGGGCGGGAAGCGGCGCTTAGGTGTATGTTGCTTGTATTGAGAAGCTGCAAAACATATATTTCTTCCAGATTTTTTGGAGGTTTTTTTTCTTTGCCTGCGTGAATCGATTACGTTGTCAAATTGATAACGTAATCAAATCAATTACGTGATTGAATAGATCACATAATGGAATTGATTGCATGATTACGTACTAATCAAATCAAATACATAATCAAATCGGTTACACAAGTGATTCATTATGCATTCGATTTCGATTACGTAATTGCCTCGATCATGGATTCGATTACATGATTGATTCAATTGCGTAATCGGTTCGATTACGTAATCGGTTCAATTACATAATTGAATTGCACAAACAGGAATATCTTACATGATTACGTAATCGGTTCAATTACATAATTGAATTGCACAAACAGGAATATCTTACATGATTACGTAATCTGATGTGAGATTGATGCGGAGGTGGAACGGCGGTGTAATGCTGGTTGTGCTGAAGCAATGATTGGTCATCACAATCGACATCAGGTCATCTGGTGAGAATATTTGTGGTTGGGGGCAGCTATTTTGCGGTACGTAGCTCTTAACCTTATCTACCCTCTTCGACATTTCTTACCGTGAGGATGTGTGTTTTGTCTTGAGAGTCCTCTCATGTGAGGAGTCGAGTGTGCTCAACCTTGAGAGTCGGCATTGTTCACGTGGAGCATTTGGAAGGAGAGGGTGTTGCCATCTGAAGGTCCTTGGACGAAGCACTGGGGCACGGTCACCATGCCAGCCCACCGGGAGTAGAGCACGCATGCTTTGCTGCTTTGTCCTTTGTCTGCTAGTTGCGCTATAGATAGGTCATGAGGGGCAGGCCAGCCCTACAGGGGTGACGAGAACCGGACGTCTATAAATAAATACCGGCGGGGTACCTGCCATTGGATGTGATCGTCGTCCTGTTTGCGACGTTAAATAATTCCTGAGGATCTCGAGGGTCGTCCTTAAATTGCCTCTTGATCAACCAATCGGTCGGTGTAAGGCTCGCTGCATGCGAGGGTAAACATGATGCAGGGCTGGTCAGCTCAACATTGACTTGGGGCATAGCGGTAGGCCGTGTGCACACCTTTAGACAAGCACACTATCTGGACGGCTCAGGAACGCGTTAAGTGAAGACGATCGGGTCCTGCGTTCGACAAGCTGTAGATGCCTGTTGGTCCATTTACCGTTAGGACCAGAGGGTGGCCGTCTTCTATTCCAACCGGCCAGGGAAAGGCAGCAGCAAAGGCGAGCAATGGACGCAGAGGCAAGGAAGGCTTTTGCTAGAGAGTCAGCTACCTTAGTGGTCGCAAGGGCCACTTCTGCACATCAGAGCTCTCAAATGAGTAGCTCTGGTATGCAGCAGAGTACCCAGTCCAATAGTTTTAGGATTGTTGGGGGAACGTTCGCACAAACCCAGAGTCAGTCCGCTGGTGTCATGGCTAGCCAGCAATTAGTGTCGACTCTCGAGGAGGTCGCCATTCAGAGGGCAAATGCTTGCGAAGCACGGCTACAAAAGGCGTTAGATGAGATATAGGTAGAAAAGGAAAGAATGCTCAAGCGTAGAGCCAGGATGCAGCAGAGAGAAGCGGACATGCAGGAGTTAGAGGAGATGGACCTGACGCACATGGATGATGATGTGAAGGTCGTTAGGAGGGCCCTGCTAGACGTGGTAGAGATGCAGTACTACCATATAGAGCTTCTACAGGACATCCAGAAGAGTCTGGCCGTCGGGCGAGTTCAGGCTACACAACCACCATCCGGACCAGGTGCCTGGCCGGTGATACAACCTCCTCCTTTTATCCCATCGGTAACCGGGGTAGTCCCATCTACTCTACCTCCGGTTTCGGTACTCGCTGCTCCCTACCTTGGTATGCCTTTAACAGACGGTCTCTCAGCAGGACCGAGTGTACACGTTTCAGTCCTGTCAATGCTCTCACAACCTCCGTTGTAGATTGTTGTAGCAACGCAGCCTGCAGTCTTGCAACCTCAGCAACAACAGGTGCAGCAACCTGCACCCAAGGTTCCACAACACGGAGTTGCGCTGGCACCGGGACAAGGACAGTGGGTTCCAACCATCGCATCACTGAAACCCTTCTCAGGAGATAAGAAGGGTGAGGACCTCAAGACCTCAACACCTGGTTGAGGTCGGTGCCAATCTATGTGAAGTGCAAGTTAACCTTACCTCATGAGGAAGTGTTTGTGGCTGCCTCCTATCCGGAGGGGAGTGCAGCAAGGTGGTTAAGTGGGTACGTGCAGCTACAGGGGTACGGTCATGGCTTTGCCGCTTGGGCAGGCACCCAGAAATTGGATGATTTTCTCAAGCTGGTGGAAGAAAGGTGGCATGATCCGCAGGAGGCTCAAAAGGCCACCGATGCGATATTGACCTCGAGCTCAAGAAAGTTCAGGTCAGTAAGGGATGCCACGGATGCGGTTGAGCGTTTGATCTGTGTTCCTTGTGTGCGCTACGACCCCCGGGTCTCACTTACCACTTACGTGAGTTCTCTCCCCATAGAGCTCAGGAATCAGTTGGCGCGTACACAACTTCCCCTCGTTTAGCAAGAAGGCCCTTGATCTAGAAGCAAAGATCGGGCATGGACACCAACCCACTACGGATGGTAGGAAGAAGTCGTTGCCTCCTAACTGGAAGGCTAAGGGGCACATTATGTTCGTCGATAACGATGGTTCTACCATAGAGTTAGACGACGACTTTCAGTTGAGTGTAGGGTCAGAGTCGGGTAGCGCAAAAGCTTCAGAGGGTGGAGCAGTCGCGGCCTCAGTCCAAAAGGGTATTGCGACCCGTAGACGCCGTGGAGGTTCTCGGTCCAGGAGTCAAGTAGACCCCAATGCTCCCCCTGGGAGAAAGAGAGATCGTTACTCCCGTGCGGCTTGTATTCGTTGTGGCCAATATGGTCATAACCAGTCCAAGTGTCGGAATAGGAAGGTAACAAAAAAGATCCCGCCTACGATGGGGCAGGCGCCAGTCTCCTCCGCTTCCCAGGGTAGCAATGTTGCGAGCAATTCTGGCACTGCTTTGGAAAACACATCGGGTCAGTAGGAATTATAGTTGTTGCTGCTAGGGTCAAAGTGGTGAACACACCCTCACCATCTCGAGAGATGGCCCAAGCTATTAACTCTATCGCCGTCCCACAAACACATTTGGACTAATCGATCCTCTGTTTGATGAATGTGTTTGAGTCCTAAGAGAGGCTAGAGGAGGCGTGGTCTAGATCGGACCCACTAGCTTCTTGGACGACCATGTCTAAAGCTCCTAAGGGTGAGTTGTTCGTCGGCGAGGTAGATATAGGCGGCGTTAAGGCCGGGGCCTTCTATGATACTTGCTCGACGAGGAACTTTATCAGTCGCGCGTGCATTGAAAGGCTGCGCTTACAGGGGCAAGTGCAGCGCCTCGGTCGACCTGTGCCGACAAACAGCGCATGGTAGTCAATGATTACCTAAAAGACATTGAGTGTCATTTCTTGTACGCGGGAGGGGAACTGAGGCAAAGAGTCTCGTTTCTAGTCATCTGTGATCTCCCTATGGATATCTTGTTGGGTATGTATTATTTTCGGTTGCAGATCCCCAGTTTGACTGGGACCGAAAAGTGGTCAAACACACTTTGCCTGGAGGGGGGACTGCCATATTACGTAAGTATAAAGCTAGTAGTCTGATCAAGTCCTACGGATGCATGTGTGCGGCCACGTTCTATAACTATTATAAGCAAAATCTGGAGGAGGGTATGTACTTAGTGTATGTCTCAGCGGAAGGTGAGCCGGTGAAAATGCCTCTAGAGATAGAGGGAGTAGTCGCTAAGTACCTTGATCTATTTAAGAGCCAAAAGGGGTTGTTGAGAGGGAGGTCGTCCACGCGATAGAGATTATCATGGGGTCTAGTATTCCAAAGGGTAGGATCTATCGGATGTCTTCAACGGAGTTTGACAAGCTTCGTCGACAACTCAAGGATCTCATAGAAAAGGGTTGGATCTGAACGAGTGTCTCCCTTTATGGGTCTCCTGTCCTATTTGTACCAAAAAAGGGGGGAATGTTATAGGGGCCTCAATGCTATCACTGTGAAAAACGCAGAGCCCCTACCGGGCATCGATGACTTACTCGACCGAGTGCAAGGGTGTCGGTACTTCAGCAAGATAAATCTGAAGTTCGGGTACCATCATATTGCAATCCGAACCGAGGATCAACACAAAACCGTTTTTCAGACCAGGTACGGTCTATACGAGTTTGTGGTGATGCCTTTCGGCCTTTGCAATGCTCCTGATACCTTTCAACACGCAATGAACAAAATTTTTCATGACAAGTTTGTCATCGTGTACCTCGACGACATACTTTAGTAGGACTGTCAAGGAGCATGTAACCCATCTAGACAAAGTTCTTAGTCTCCTTCGGCAGCAACAGTTCAAGATCAACGGGGATAAGTGCGAGTTTGACCGCACCCGGATCTTGTATCTGGGTCATGAGATTTCCGCGGAAGGATTGAAGCCCGATGACGCGAAGGTGGCCAGCATTCGTGACTGGCCACGTCCTCAGTCTGTGATTGAGGGTGAGGTCCTTAGGGATGATCGGCTACTACCGCTGCTTTCAGACATCTGAAGTATTCTCTTACACAACACGAGGTCTTGAAACTCCCTGACCCTGACAAGCCATTCGTTGTAACCACGGATGCCAGCCAATATGCCATTGGTGCCGTGCTTGCGCAACAGGAGGGGAAGAAGTTGAGGCCTGTAGAGTACATGTCCAAAAAGATGCCCTCTCAGAAGTTGGCTAAGTCCACCTATGAGAAGGATCTACGCAATGTATAAAGCGCTGACCCATTCTTCTACATCAGGACTGTTCATCAGACCTTGAGGTGGATGAGGACACAGCCTGTACTCTCCGATGATTTGAAACAGTGGATCGAAGTCATAGAACAGTATAACTTCGAACCTCAGTACATCAAAGGGGAGTACAACAAGGTTGCTGATGCGCTGTCGCGTTGGCCAGATTTTTTTGGTGCGCTGATCACAGAGTTTGGGCTTGTGGACAATGTTACTCAGTCTTCGGTGGAAGCCTATCGCGAGGATCCGTTTATGGCAGAGATCATATGCAGACTTGAGGCAAAGGACAAGGTGACTTCTGACAAATTTGTGTTGGTCGATGGCCTGCTGTTCCTTGAGAAGGCCGGGAATAAATGTTTGTGTGTGCCGATCAGAGAGTCTTTGCGTAGTTTATTTTTATGTGGGTGTCACGATGCCACTGGACATTTTGGCTATAAGAAAACTGCAGCTAACTTGTTGCAGCAGTTCTGGTGGCCCACAATGATGAAAGATGCCAAGCTGTATGTGGATACTTGTCAGGTCTGTCAGAGAGACAAGCCACGCACACAGGCCCCTCTTGGGCTTCTCAAGCCCCTTCCGATTCCGGAAAGGCCTGGTGAGAGCCTGTCCATGGATTTCATGGATACTCTGGTCACCAGCAAGAGTGGTATGAGATATGTCTTTGTCAGTGTGGATAGGTTCAGTAAGTATGCTAGGTTAGTTGCCATGCCGGAAACAGCGAAGACCGAGTACGTAATCAGACTGTTCAAAGAAAACTGGGTCAGAGACTTTGGCCTGCCAAAGTTCAATATCAGTGATCGGGATGTACGATTGACCAGTGAGCTGTGGAAGGCTGCAGCTGCTGAACAAGGGACTCAGCTGCAGATGACCTCCGGGAACCACCCAGAGGCAAATGGACAAGCAGAGCAGCTGAACCGCGCTGTACAACACCTGCTAAGGCACTACATCAAGCCTAATCAGGTGGACTGGGATGACAAGCTTGCTCTCATCGCCAGCCTGTACAACAATGCTGTGCACAGCGCAACTGGGGTGAGCCCCAACAGTCTGCTCCTAACTTTCAAGCCTCGACTGCCTCTAGATTTCTCACTACCTGAGAACCAGTCCAATGCTGCGCCGGGTACCTTGGAATTTGCCTACAGATATGAAAGTCTTATGCAACGAGCAGTGGACAGTATGCACAACGCACAGGCGGCGACGATAGAATCAGAAAACAAACACCGCCGCTGTCTTATGCAACAAGCAGTGGACAGTATGCACAACGCACAGGCGGCGACGATAGAATCAGAAAACAAACACCGCCGCCCTTTTATGTTCCAGGTTGGGGATAGAGTCTGGGACAAGGCATCCGAACTTGGGCAAGAGCACGGGATTTCCTGAAAGCTCATGACATAATGACCATGCGTTCTATTTGGGAGAAGATGGTACAATCATTCAGCATTCGCCATGCATACTGGAAAGACACAATGGTCACACAGAAAACGTTTTTTTGAAAAGTAGGTACTATCCCCGAACATCATTTTGTCCATTTGGTTCCGTTAGGATTCAAACTGACTCGAACTGATGGTCTTTTTATTAACCGTGCGTTCACCCACATGATCTGGGTCTCACCAAACACTCTCTCATTCAAAATTGAAGAAGTGAGGATAGGAGAACATCATTGTCTAGACACCGCACCTCCACACACCGTGGATCCCTACTGAGTCTCTCATGATGTGAGAAAAAAAGAATGTGTAAATGAGTGTTCACTCCTGGTAAAAGATCACTCCACTGCTCCTCGAAACCGAAACACAGGACCTTAGTGCCCCTTTTCCAGGGGTATGCTGACCTCGTGTTGTCTTCTGTCTTACTTACATGCGTGAAACACCGGAGAGAGCCGAGGTTCTCGTGCGCTGGATGTATAGCTACCCCATGTTTGCTGGGCGTGCATGTGAATGCAACAGAGTGTGTGTGTGTGTGTGTGTGTGTGTGTGTGTGTGTGTGTGTGTGTGTGTGTGTGTGTGTGTGTGTGTGTGTGTGTGTGTGTGTTTTCATAAATATAAGCATACCATAGCAACCCGAAACATGGGAACCTTTGCATAATCCACTTACCTGCATCACCAAGTAGAATAGCCCTCATAAGAGACTGTCTCAGACTCGTAGGACCATCAATCCCTGCACACACAACCATAGTAAGCACACACATGACAGGGAGAAGATGGACGAAGGAGACAGGAGAAGAATGGGGGGAGCAGAGATGGCATAAAAGCCTTGAACATCGACATAGTAGCCAACGGACGAGGGGTGGCTAAGTTGTAGAGGGAGTTAGGACCGGGTTCCACTGGTGTCCTATTCTTGACGTGCTCGAATCCGGTTGCAGAAAAGGCCAGTTGCGTGCTTTTTTAGTATGTGGGACCTCTGTGGGTATAGCACCCATGGTGTCGCCAAAATGGGCAGTTACGAGCTATATGGGTATAGCACCCATGGTTCCATGGCCCTTAAATTGCTCCAGAGTTGTTGCACTTGTCTGTTAACCGTCAAACTCAGAAAAGGGAGGCTACCAGGTGGGCTCTGTCTTCATGCTTCGGATGAGGCAATTGAAATGCACTTCGGTTTCATGCATGTAGAAAGTGTTCACAGGTGTAAGGGAATAGATATTGACTTCCAATTGTGCATTGCTGAAGAGGGCGATTTGTTTCTTGTTACCCTGAAGCAGGCAGTCTCTGAGCCATGGGGGAGACGGTGGAATTACCGAAACGAGATCTGTACATCGATGGAAAGTGGGTGCCCCCGTACACAGGAGGGCGATATCCTGTGGTAAATCCGTCGACGGAGCAGGTCATTGGTTCGGTTCCTGAAGGTGGAGCTGCGGATATCAATGCAGCCGTTACAGCTGCATCTGATGCATTCTTTTGGAATGGCGGCAAGGAGTGGTCCTGTGCTCCTTCCGCTGTCCGAGCAAAATTCCTTCGGGCCATTGCCTCCAAGGTTCGCGAGAGGAAATCTGAACTGGCACGGTTGGAGACCCTGGATTGCGGCAAACCGATTGATGAAGCCGAGTGGGACATGGATGATGTTGCTGGCTGCTTCGAGTATTACGCCAATCTTGCTGAAGAGCTTGATAAGCGACAGCATGTTGACGTCGCCATCTCTATGGACACTTTCCGGTCGTATGTCCGCAAGGAGCCCGTTGGAGTGGTTGCGCTCATCACCCCCTGGAACTACCCGATGCTTATGGCAACGTGGAAAGTTGCACCTGCTCTGGCTGCTGGCTGCACGGTCATCCTGAAGCCATCGGAGAATGCGTCGGTCACGTCTCTAGAATTGGGAGCTATTGCGGAAGCAGTTGGTTTGCCCCATGGCGTTTTAAACATCGTAACTGGACGAGGCGATGTGGCAGGTGCAGCGCTCACTGAGCATCCGAAAATTGACAAACTCGCGTTCACAGGAGGAGCGCACACGGGGCAAAAGGTGATGCGGGCGGTAGCAAAAGAGCTTCGCCCAGTCACGTTGGAACTCGGTGGGAAAAGTGCGATGATCGTGTTCGACGATGTCGATATCGACAAGACGGTGGAATGGGCAATGTTTGGAGCCTTCTGGACAAACGGGCAGATCTGTAGCGCGACATCCCGCCTTCTGTTGCACGAGAGCATAGCGGAACGGTTCATTTCAAGGCTCGTGGAGTGGACGAAGACCATCAAGATCGCAGATCCCCTTTCGCAAGGCTGTCGATTGGGACCAGTCGTAAATGAGGCCCAGTACAAGAAAGTTATGGGTTACATTGATAAGGCTAAAGAGGAGGGTGCAACACTCCTTTGCGGGGGAAAGAGGCCTGCCCATTTGCCCCAGGGGTATTATGTTGAGCCAACTGTCTTTGCAGATGTCGAGCCCCATATGCAGATCTGGCAGGAAGAGGTTTTCGGGCCCGTGCTATCCGTGAAAACATTTGGGACGGAGGACGAGGCCATCCGGTTGGCGAACGATTCTATATACGGATTGGCCGCTGCTGTGATGTCTGGCGATCATGATAGATGTCGGCGAGTCTCTGAGGCCTTACAGGTGGGAATCGTGTGGTTAAACTGCTCACAGCCATGCTTCACAGAAGCTCCTTGGGGAGGCAGAAAGCGCAGCGGATTTGGACGGGAGTTGGGTGAGTGGGGGCTTGAGAATTACCTGTCTGTGAAGCAGGTAACCGAATACACATCCAAGGAGCCATGGGGCTGGTACCCGCCTCCCTCAAAACTGTAAGCCGCACTGCGGCAGCTGCTCGACTACACCCTCTGCGCTTGCATAAGGAGTTTGTGGCTATGGGGTTGGAGGATCACCTCTTGATGAGGCAGGTAACCGCGGACACATCCAAGGACTTAACAGGACTGCTACCTGCACCCTTTCCCACGCTCGTCTCCCCCTACCACCCCCACGAGAGTCAATAGCTACGCCCTCTCTGAAGCTGTAGTTGTGTGTGTCATCGACCGTGCACTGCTAGCATTTTTCATGTCTGAGTTCGCTTTGTAAAGATGATGTGCAAATGTACTGTGATGTACATATCGTTTTTTACGGATTGATGTTCGTAACTGCTGCGACGTCTAGCATAATAACTTCTCTCTGGAATATCTAACACTGGTTTTCAAAGGCTTTAGACAGATGTTGGACTATTTGGAACAGCTTTGGAAATTTTGGAACAGATTTTGAAAGAATGTGGAACAGATTTTGGGAAGACATTTGCCTGCCTTGCTGCTCACCGACAAGGATGATCCTCTGCACAATGTCTGCAACAGACTTTGTGCCTGTGCTATTGGCACTTGGACTCAACGACCGACCAGGTGCAGATTATACGATTGTCCTCCTTCATCGTAGAGATGCAGACATTCTGGACTTGTTCCAGGCATTCAGGGGACACGTCTTCCCCAAACATTTCTTTTTATAGTTTTTTATTTTTCATTTTTCAACTAGTCTTATGGTCGAGGCTCTATTGTCCCGACTTCTCAAACTTTGGTATGCGTTTTCTGCATAATTAGTCAAAAAAAGAGAGAGAAAAAAAAAGCCATCGTGATTCAGTAACGATAATGCTTTTTCACATTTGAATTCTCGTCCCTGATTACGTCCATCTTCACCCAAATAGATTGCCCCATGGTTGTACCTGTATTTGACTAAATGTTGTGCCGAGCGGCGAGCACAGCATCAATGACCAGGCGTTCTATTCGGATGAAGATTGTAGTGCGCTTGGAGGCTACGTGATTGGGATGTGTTAGTCTGAAGGACTCTGTACAGAGATGCTCGACGTATACCTCCGTATGTTGCTGTTCAGGGATGCTCGCATATGCCTCCGTAAGTCGCTGTCTGTATCCGTTTCTCTCCGTTTGACTCGATCGCTTTCCAGTTGACTTTGGTGTCTCTGTTTGTCCCCATTTGTACTTGTTTGTCTGTGTTTGTCTCCACTTGCCTTTATTTATGGCCGTTTGTTTCCGTTCATCTCTGTCGGCCGCCGGTTGTGTCAGTCTGTCTCCGATTGTCGGCCCGTTGAGGAGCATTTTCATCTCCCTGTCGCCATTTGTGTCTGTTTATCAACTTATCTCCTTTCATCTCCCTCTGTTGGTGTTTATCGTTATTCGTTTTCATTTGTTTCTATTCGTCTTGGATTCTCTGTTTATCTCCTTTTGTCTGCCTCTCAAGGAGCGCTCTCACGTCCCTGTTGTCTTCCTTCCTTTGTCTCTGTTCGTCTTGGAGTCTCTGTTTATCTCCTTTTACCTGCCTCTTGAGGCGCATTCTCACGTCCCTGTTGTCTTCCTTCCTTTGTCTCTGTTTGTTTTGGATTCTCTGTTTATCTCCTTTTGCCTGCCTCTCGAGGAGCGTCCTCATGTCCCTG
>BFEA01000252.1:800629-826529 GCA_003427395.1 Chara braunii
CCACCCCCCGAGCCTCCAGATCCTCCTGATTCGCCGACTCCTTCCATTTCCACGTGCTCATCGCACTTTGTCGCGTCCTTTGACAGGGAGATGCCATCCGCACCTATCCCTACGCCGACTCCTTCCACTCCTGCTTCAGACGTTGTTGCTGCTAAGGAGTTTGATGACCTCCTAGCGACCTTGCAACCAAGCGTCGCTACTCTCCTTCGCGAGTATCGCGATGTCCTTCCTTCATCTGTCTCCTACAGTAGCATTCCTCCTATGCGTGACATCGAGCACCGCATCCAGCTCGAACCGAACTACCGTGTCCAGCATCGAGCCCCATACCGCCTCTCGGTCCCCGAAGCCCAGGAACTTAAACGCCAGATCGACGAGCTGCTTCGTCAGGGCTTCATTAAACCGAGCACGTCACCGTGGAGCGCACCAGTCCTCTTCAATCGAAAGAAGGACGGCGCCCTCCGCCTCTGTCTCGATTACCGCGGCCTCAATCAGTATACGGTCAGAAACAGTTATCCCATGCCCCGCGCAGATTACCTGTTTGACTGTCTCGCTGGCCACCATTTTTTTACGAAGATTGATCTTCGCAGCGGATACCACCAGATCCGCGTGGCCAAGGAGGACCAGCACAAGACCGCGTTTCGCTCTCGATTTGGACACTACGAGTTCACTGTCATGTCTTTCGGCCTCCGTAACGGTCCTGCCACCTTCCAGATGGCTATGAACACGATGTTCCARGACCTTCTCGAGGACTTTGTTCTAGTCTACATTGATGACATCCTGATCTACAGTCGTACCTTAGAGGAGCATATGACCCACCTCCGCACTGTCCTCCAGCGATTACGCGACCACGGATTCTACGCGAAGCCCTCCAAATGCGCCTTCGCTCAATCCAAGGTCGACTTTCTAGGACATCAGGTCTCCGAGCATGGACTCCACATGGACGACTCGAAGATCCAGGCTATCGTCGATTGGCCTACACCTACTTCTCTTCCTGCGCTACGCAGTTTCCTGGGGTTGACCAACTACTACGATCATTTTCTTAAAAACTACTCGCAGTACTCTCCACAGCTGACTCCTYTGACCCGCGGATGTCTACCCTTCCATTGGACCCCGGCTCATGAGGATGCCTTTCGCTCTCTGAAGCGACTTGTCACGTCAGCCCCTGTCCTACACCTACCCGACTACTCCCGCCCATTCATCGTCACCACCGACGCGTCCGACTTTGCCATAGGAGCTGTCCTCTCCTAGATTTACCCAGCCCCTTCTACTTCTCCCGACCCCACAGAGTCTYGTCTCCCTCGCATTCCTCGCTTTCCCCCCCCACCCCCAGCGACTGCGGCTCGACTTGCACCTATCGAGCCMACCCCCTCAGGGGCTCCACCTCCCTACACCCCTGACGTCGCTGATGACGGCACAGTCGAGTCTCGCGATGGAGAGTGCCCGGTTGCTTATCTATCTCGACAACTACTTCCTGCTGAGCGTAACTACACTGCTGACGAGCGTGAGGTCCTCGCGCTGGTTTACGCTGTTAAGAAGTGGCGTCATCACTTACACGGTCACACATTCACCGTCCTGATGGACAACTCTGTCCTCGCCGCTTTCCAGACGAAGCCGACGCTTACCCCTCGCCAGGCTCGTTGGTGGCGTGATCTCGCAGAGTTCGACTTTACCATCAAGAAGATTACTGGGGAAAGCAATCGCGTAGCTGATGCCTTATCTCGCCGCCCCGATCTTCAGTGCGATGATCGCCAGCTCTCTGCCATTTCATTCCCCGTCATCCACCCTGCTTTCCTAGATGAGTATCGGTCGGCATACCCCYAGTGCTCCGAGTTTCAGTCCATCTACGCTGACTTACAGGCCGGCAAGACTGTCCCTAACTTCCAGCTCGACCCCTCTGGACTCCTATATTGGCTTGGTCGCCAAGGTAACCGTACTCCCCGCTTATGTGTCCCATCTATCGGCCAGCTTCGTGTTCGAGCTGTCGCGGAGTGTCACGATCAGCGTGCTGCCGGTCATCTCGGTATCCTCAAGACCCTTGACCGACTCTAYCGACATTACTACTGGGAGCACCGCCGTCCTTTCACGACAGAGTACGTTCGCACCTGCAGGACCTGCCAGGAGGCCAGCATTCCCAACCACCCTCCCTACGGCCTTCTCCAGCCCTTACCCATTCCCACCCAGCGTTGGACCTCCGTCTCTATGGACTTCATCGGCCCACTTCGTCCCCCTACCCCACGAGGCCACGATGCCATCTTTGTTGTTGTCTGCCGATTGACTAAGCATGCTCACTTCCTCCCCTGCAAGTATGCTAGTTCAGCCAAAGACATCGCCACTCTGTACTTTAACCGTATTGCCATTCATCATGGTCTCCCCACTAGCATTGTCTCTGATCGCGATCCCCGCTTCACTTCTCATTTCTGGCGTGGACTCCATGAGACTTATGGATCCGAGCTTCGCCTTTCCTCCTCCTACCACCCCCAGTCAGACGGACAGACTGAGGTCACCAACAAAACTCTTGGGACTATCCTCAAGAAGTTTGTTGAGAATGACTCTGATTGGGATCTTCATCTTGCTCATGCACAGATCGCTTATAACCACGCTATTTCTCCCGCCACCGGCATGTCCCCCTACTACTGTGACCTGGGATATCACCCCCGTGTCCCATCTGATCTCCTCCGTCCATCTCAAATTCACCCTGACACCAAATGCCCAGCTCTCGATGAGTGGGTAAAGGAGATGGATGCGCTCCTTAGCAAGGCTCGCAAGAGCATTGCTCACTCCTAGACTCGCATKGCGACCCGCGCCAACCGCTCRCGCATTGACCATCCCTTCAAAGTTGGTGATGAGGTCCTTGTCGACGCACGTCACTTCCAGCCCGAAGCCGACACGCTTCGGAAATTCAGACGTCGATATATCGGACCATGCACCATTCTCGCACCCGCCGGACCCAATCATGACTGTCCAGTGAGCTTCAAATTGAAGCTCCCCGATTCCATGTATCGCGCTAACCTACATGATGTGTTTCATGTATCTCTTTTGCGCCCTTTCAGACGGTCTCCTCCTGAGTTTCACGGCCGACCTTACCCTCGCCCTTCTCCCATCATTATTGAAGGTCACGAGGAGTTTGTTGTCTCTGATATTGCGTCCCGGCGTATGACTGATGGTGACCGTCCCCGCCTCGAGTATCTCGTTCAATGGAAGGGTTATCTTGACGAGGAGTCTACTTGGGAGCCTCTTGAGCACCTGAAGCATGCTATGACTTTCGTGAGTGCTTACGATCGTGCTCATCCTTTCCCTTCATCATCCTCCCTCCCTACTCCTCATCCTTCTACTACTGACCCTTCTACCTCTGCGACCACTAACATTCCCCCTCCTCCATCGATGGGTCCTCCTGCTCCCCGGTACCCGCCTCAGGTCCTCCTCCCCCTATGGATGTGGTTCCGCCTGTTGTTGCAGTTCATTCCTCTCGCCCTCAGCGTACCCATCGACTTCCTTCTCGTTTTCGTGACTGATCTATATCCCCCATACGCTCTCTATCTTTTACCATTCCTTGACACTTGTGCAGCAGCTCCCGGTTTCGGCCTCTACATTCGGCTTCCACATTTAGCTTCTACATTCGACTTTTGACCTCGGTGCTTCTGTCCAGTACCAAAGTACATGTCGCATTGTTCCGGACGTCTACTTGGTTTTCGGCATTACTCCTACTTCATCCTGGCTACTTCGATTCAACTTCATTTTGGAGACTCATCAATTGGACTACTTCACTTCTTCGGCTACAGAGTTCTCATCATCCCCTGTATCCTTACCCTCCAACCGCATGATGATCCCTGTTTCCCCTGTCTATGTGGGTGTGTCCGCTTGCCGCCCTTCTGTCGTACCTTATGCTGCGCGCCCTCCTCTGGAGTGTACGTTTTCTTTGCTCGCGGCTCTTGGGCCACATGCCTATGCCGGCATAGCCCTCTCTCCTGCCAGGCTGACCTTATGCGTGCTCCCTTGTGTGAGTGTCATTCCCCTTTCAGCTGGCGGTGCCCGTTTGATGGTTTCCATTGAGCCCGGTGTCGTGCTGTTGCTNACCTTATGCGTGCTCCCTTGTGTGAGTGTCATTCCCCTTTCAGCTGGCGGTGCCCGTTTGATGGTTTCCATTGAGCCCGGTGTCGTGCTGTTGCTCCCTCCCTGAGCYTGATGTCCCCTACCTGGTTGTGTGGGTGCCCCCTTGGAGTTTACTCTAAGAGCTGTACCTACCGCCTTCCCACCTATTCCTACCTTTGCCATGCGACTGAGTTCCTTTCTCTTCTGTTCAGGCATTGTGCATTGTGCACAGGGCACGTGAGATTGTGCCACATTCTTTTCGACATAGGACATTGGCTTAGCTATTCTTTGACCTTGAGGGCCCTGATGTTGAGTTATATTCAGCCTACTTGGCTCATGAGACATTTTTCTTTTTCTTGGCCGACACAGGTCAGACATTTTTCTGCTTCTTGGGTCGACTCAGACCAGACATTGTTGTATAGATTAGGCTTGAGGCTTAGTCTGCATTGCATCCCTTTTTCCTGCATGGAGCTTGCTCCGCATTTAGGATTGTTTTTCTTTGGCCGTTCCTTTTGGGTTCCCGCTCTTTCAGCGGATAGCGTGTTTTGATGTATCTCTGGATCCACTTACAAGTCCGAGGATCGTGGAGCGGTATCCCTCCGGCCCGGCAGTGAGGCCGGACCAGTTTCAGGCCGTCGGCCTGACCCTGGTCCGGTACCAGGTTATTCCGCTACTGGACCCAGGCCGGTATATCACTTCGGCCTAGGTCTAGGGCGGCAGGTTGATTCATTGAGTGGTTGGTTCATTCATTCGGCCGGACAGGGTCTCCACTCAGCGGCTGCTTCGTGTGTGTCCTTCTCCTCTCTCTCTCTCTCTCACCATCCCCGCACGTGCCCTCTGCACGTGCGTCACAGTAGCCATCATCCACTCCTACACTTCTATCATCAACTAGGTCTGCTATCGACCATATTAATCTTTACCATGTTCTCCATGCGGGTAGGAGACCATCGTTACCCCTTGAGACAGCCACTAGGGCAAGTTTCCCAACGATATCCTCCACCAAAGCCTATCTCATCTTTATTCCTACCAGTGGGATTCCCAAGACATCCCTTATAGCAGGTTCCGCAGTGGAGTTTAATCCTACCTACACTCCCCCGAGCGGAGTTTCTGATTGAAGCCCGCAGCCTATGCGGGATATACCTGGCGAGTGGCCTCGACTCTGCAGCAACAATTTGTTAAGGTTATACAAAAACTTGAAGTCAATTCCTTAAGCTTAAAATGAACAAACATTGTTTTTTTTCCGTCCCATTAAGAGATAATAAGGAACAATTCATCAGGTGCCTTCACATGCGTGAGTGTATGCTCTTAAGAGACAAGAAGGGAGAATTCGCCAATCACCTTTAGCTCAGACCGACCCACACGCTTTCAAACACGTGGTTCTATGTTTGAGTACGAAGAGAAAGAGAAGAGGGCGTGTGCTCACATGCGTACGAGGAGAAGGTGCGTTCACATACGTGAGATAATGAGAGAGAAGGAGGCACGTTCACATGCGTGAGAGAATGCGAGAGAAGGGGGAAAGTTCACACGCGTGTGAGAGAGAGAGAGACAAACAGAGAAAGGGCACACATGCATATGTGTGTGTTTTGAGGTTAAACATAAAAAAACAGAGAAAAATAAAGCAATCCATTTACGAATCATAAGAGGGGCACTAGTTAATGCAACTTCATTATGAGTTCGAAAATAAAAGATAAAATCATTAAGGCTCAGGATCCAACACCATAATAAGATACTACCTTCATGTATGTGTGCGAGAGAGAAAGAAAGGGGGTGATAGATTAATCCGGCCCCGATGTTGTGTTGAATGCAATGCATATTCAGAGTAATATACATTTACAAATAACCCTCTCTCTCATGTTTGATGCTTATGCATTCACATCAGTATGTGTGTACATCTGTGAGAGAGAAAAAGTCTCTTACACTCATCCTCTCTCTTACACATACAGATGTGTGAACGCGCACGCATTGTGCATGAGAAAGAAAGATAGAGAGAGAAGGAGTCATTCACGAATGAGTTTGGTCAGGGGATAAATCAAACCAAATTCATTCACGCAATCCACACAATCTCATTGGGTGGGTCTGTCAAAATATTCCCCACCCTTAAGGAGAGCACATAGGGAAGGTCCAATGGAATGGGACGACGAGTTTTAAAATAGCATATATGAAAGTTGTGCTCCCTTCTAATAGTGGTCTGTGGAAACAATATCGAGTTTAATTGGCAGGACATAATGAGTCTCCGGGAGAGGGATTTGATGCAAATAAGTGGAATTTTAGGGTTGCAACTCAATCTCTTTTATATTCATACTTTACAAAGAACCTATAAAATTATTAAATAAGATTAAAAAAAAATGATTGAAGTTGCATTTCATAACCGCTTAACAAATCCCTCTTTTGTTTTTTCCTCACAAGGATGTCATTTTAGTTGTTAATTATTTTGTCTCCCTTAACTTTCGTTTTTCAACCATATGTTTTAACACCGTGTTAATTATTTGACAGCGCGTGTGGAAAAATTATTACATACTAATCATTACTAAGATAGTCGATCGTCGTCAAACAAGATCGCATGCGAAACTGGTGCGCGTGCCAATTGATGAAGTTTGAACATTGACCCTAAGGATCGATTAAGGTAAAATATGAAAAAAAAAGAAATTTAATGTAAAATATATAACCAAAATAAAATAAAACTACCAAGTAATAAATAAAATATAAATTTATGTTAAAATTTAAAGATGAAATGACAAAGAATGTGACAAAATGACACATAGCAATGGAACAATCAAATATTATAAGGAAGAAAAATCCAAGTAGGATGTTCACCCTAGCAATAACATAAGAATATCAACAAGAATTTTTTTTAACAAAAGGGTAAGAACTGCAAAGATTTTGTTATAGGTAAGAGTTAACAATTTGATAAGTATTCTTGTGGACAAAAAAATGTATAAGTAACTCGTACACGAACCAAAAATATAAGTTAGATTACCTACAAAGCATTTTTTTTTCTGCCGAACCCTTTTTCGAGGTCTTTGTTTTTTAATTTTTATTATTATTATCCCACTAGATAAAAATTCTACTTGCAAATTTTCAGCTAATTTTATAAAGTATTAAAAGAAAACAAATTGTAAAAAAGGGCCTTATTAGTTAGGGAGGTGTTTTATTTTATCGTTTCCCCCCCCCTCCCCCCCCCTCCCTCCTTCGTCGGTTCAGGAAGATATTGTCTTAATCATCAGTCAGTCAGGTTGTCAATTTGTTAGCCAGTTAGCCAGTCATCCAGCCAACCATACAGCCAGCTGGGCAGTCACTCCATCAATCGTTCGACATTCCACCGGGTTCGTTCGTCCGTCCTTTTATCCGGGTTGGTCGGTCCATCCGTTGGTCCATCGGTTTGTCCGTTGGTCGGTTTGTCTATCGGTCTATTGAGAGAAGATTAAAAACAATCGTATTTTTCGTCACCACTTCGAGAGACTGCGTAAACATGTGGTTTTCATGGTGTTCGGATTTTTCAACACTTCAAGGTTACTCAGGATTTTCAGACTGCTTAAACTCTCATTTCAGAATTTTCAGCTATCCGTTTATCATGGGTCTATTGTCGGTCTGTCTATCGATCTATCCGCCGGTTGGTTCATCGGTATGTTCGTCGCTACACCAGTCTGCTCATCCGCCTCTCCACCAGTCGCTCGTTCGTTAGTCCATTTTTCAGTCAGCCAATCAATTATTGAGTACATCAATTAGTTAGTGTGTAATTGTACACGATTTCCCAAAGCTTGTTGAAGGTCAGCTATAGTTATCAAAGTGTGTAACCGAACTTCACATTAGGGGCATATGAAGTACCTTCAACTGACAACAGTAGAGAGAAAAAAACATGTCTTATAAGCACATTCATAGAGTCTCGAAGAGCAGACGCGAAGTGTTTACACTTTGTGTCCAGCATGTCTTCCTACACTTCGTGCCTAGAGTTATGATGCAAGCCCCTTGGTGCTTATATGTGTGTGTCTATGTACATGTGTGTGTGCATCCGTGAATGCATGTGTGTGTTTGTATACATGTGTGTGTATGTGCATGCGAACATGCTTGAACACACACATGTGCGAGCGTGACCCACACAATTATTTTTTTTTTACTTTTTTCTACATATTGATTGATTAATTAATTGGTTGATTGGTTTGGGGGAGGTTACCCCCCCCTCGCGTGCACACATGCACACACACAAACAGACACACACACACGCACACGGTGGGGGAAGGCGGGGGAGAACTAGGTTTACATTGAACGGGGTATTCGCCCTTATATATATGCATGATACCTGATGTTCGATCGGGGTCGAACGGCCGAATCTGAGTGCCCGAATGTTCAGCCCCCCTTGTAAATGTGTTCGGTCGTTCAACCTGAATGCGGACCTCAAAAAAAAAAAAAAAAAAAATTGCTCACTACAGACGGTCTTGGATTCTGCGTTGATGTTACTACCTTCCAAAGATCTCATGGTTGTCCTGAGTTGACGATGTAAGTCTTTGCTGCAACAGTGTTGAGTTGCACTGAATGTCACGCGCGGTATGGTTTTAGTTTTGAACACTTAGTCACTGTTGTGGCGGTAAAGGCATCCAGCTCAAGCATAGATGCCCGATAAACCGTAGGCAGAGAGGGAGAAGAGGACAAACAAGGGGTTGTGACAAACTGTTTCATCGGAGTTTCACCGACTCATCGGGAGGCCGAACCCTCAACAGTTTGCAGAATCCCCTAATTGATTATAATGTACGTGATATCGACAACTGATACCCAGAGGTGGGCACTGGGCACCAACCACTGCCCTTAAGGTACTTGTGACGAAAATCAAAGCAGACTATCACATACTCGCACCAGATGAAAATTCTATAGACTATCGGTTCACACCCCATCACAAGCTAGCAAAACACCAACGAAACAAAGAAATCTTTGTCATATATATATATATATATATATAGATATATATATATAGAGAGAGAGAGCCTATACATATGACTTACAACAACACACATAGGGGCGCACACATCCTCCTACTCCTAACATGATTGTTAAAGGGTCCCGTCAAGGGGGGTGGACAATTGATACGGGATCGAACACCTTGACCTTTCCCAAATTCTTGAATATCTTCATTTCATTGTCACAAACACGTATCTTTATGCAGCGTACGACACCTTGCGACATCAGCTGATTGGCATCCCGATGGGCACTAATTCTGATTCGGCGATAGTTAATTTGATGTTGTATTGGGATGAGGGTCGATTTTTTGATGCCTTCAGCGACGTGATTTTCGCGCAACTCAACGGTATGCGTTCACATACCGCTTGATCGATGATGTTCTCTCATGGAGACATCTGCCACCACCGTCAAAGCACTATGGCCTCGAATGGAAGGAGACCACAACGCCTGGTGGCTCGTGCACACTCTTGGGTTCACGCCTCCGTGTCTGCCCTGACAGTTCCCTGTGTATGAGTGTCTTTGACAAAGCAGCTAAATGAAATTTCTTTGTTATTCGTTATCACAGTGCTACATCTAACGTCCCTACACACCAGCCGGCAAGAGTGTTTACAGGTCAGCTTACTAGGTTTTAGTATGTCCACAAGAACCGGTATGATTTCAAAACTGAAGTATTGTTGCTCACACGCCTCATGCTTTTTCGCGGGCACTCTCCAACAACGCTTCCGAAAGGATGAACTTCTTGTATTCCTAAAACGTCAACACGAATACTCTGTGCACGTGAACCGCCTCTCCAGTTGGTTTCGCAGCATGCTTCAATGGTTTATTCACCACCCGCTTTCTCGGGTCTCCACCCACTGTCCTCGGACTATGTCTGTCACAACCCCTTCTTCATTACCGATGTTTGTCACACCTATCACAATCTCTTCTCCATTACCTGCGTTTGTCGCACTTGCGTCCTCATCAGTCTTAATAACCCCTTCCATGTCGTTTGTGACCCTGGCTGCCCCTTTTCGGTTCGCAGCCTCTTCCTCATCGGCCTTGGTTGCTTCTACGATTGATTCCGCGGGAGCAACTCGACCCGCAGCTACTATATCGCCCTTGGTCTCGGTGTGTTCCTCCATGGCATCCATGGCCACCGCCAACTGCTGTGTTGCCCTTGGTCTCGGTGTGTTCCTCCATGGCATTTGTGGCCATTCTTGCATTACCACCTGCAGAGTCGCCTCTTCGGGTTTTACCTACGACTGCTCCCCTTGTCTCTGCTTCAACAACTTCACCACCCCTGACTTCATTTCCCTCGTCTTCACCGCTTTTATTTCCCCTAGTTTTATCTTTGTTTGTTACCTACCTTCCAACTACTCTACCACCCCTGTCTTCACCACTCCTACCTCCCCTGGTTTTGTCTCCGTCCGTTACCCCTCTTCCTAATCCACAAACCACTTCGTCCACACAGACTCCGTCATCATGTTTTGTCCCTGCACAAAGCCTACTTCACCGTCCTAGACACCGACTTCGGCCTACTCCCCAACCTTAGCTTACTTCCGTTTCCTCCACCTTTGTTCTTGGACGAAGAAGAACCTGTTAATTCTCCCCACTATGGCCCTCCCCAACATCTCGTCCGCGTCTTTTGCCACTTTGTTTTTTTTATAAATGGGGGTGAAAAATGGGGGGTCGGTTAACCTTCTGTCTCTTTTGCCGCCCCAAGCATCCGTACCACTCCTGCGATGCTCTTCGACTGCAGATCTTTCTACAACGCGGCAAACACACATAGGAGGGATGATGGCGAGAGACCATCCGAGGATGAACTTGGCAAGGGGACTATTTTGTAGAAAATCCACCTGATCGACCTCCACCAAAGTTGTGTGGCTTCCCTGCTACTAACATATGCCTACAAGCCTATCGTCGGGAACCATATACTGACTTTGATTTCTTGGTCATTGCTTACGATCTTGATGCTCACGAACATGAGTTATATGGTGATAACCTGACTCTGCATCCCCTACAGGATAGTAATTACACTCGACATGGGGGATTCAACGTCTCTGTTTTGGATAATGTTTTGATAAAGCGCCTGCTTAATATGCAGCGTGCCCCTTTGGGTGGCGACCCGGACCACTATTCGCACATTTGTGCTTATATTCTACATGCTCCTGGCCACTACACCGCTCTTGTTCGTGCCTCTGGTTCTTGAGAATTGTGGAATGGCAGTGCTATGGTGCAAACTATTACTGCCATTTGTGATCTCGTGCATATTTACCCTAACCTGCAACTGTTCCAGGTCATTCACCCTATGGGTACTTCGTCTATTTTTATGCTCGCCTCTACGCCTATCTTTGTGTCAGCCTCTGTACTTATCTTTGTGCCTGTTTCTATGTCTGTGTCCTTGCAGATTACTGACCCTATGGGTACCTCGTGTACTTTCATCCCCGCCTCTGCACCTGTCTTTGTGCCTGCCTCCGCACCTACCTCCATGCCCGTTTCTGTATATGTTTTCGTGCCTACCTTCATGTTTGTAACTGTGCTTGCTTTAGTCTTCATTCCCCACATGTTGCACTAACGCCTTGTGACCTCCTTTGTGAGATCAATGACACAATTACACTTGGTTGTGGAAAGCATTGATTTTGTCGATATGACTACAACCGTATAATTTTTGGTCCCGTTGTCGGCAGGGATGCGACTTGTATCTGGATTGTGAACATCCTCTACATCCAGATGCAGTATGTCAAATTTGTGCTTGGGGGCGCTATAGCGAATGTGCACTCAACTGTGATGGTGAACGCCCCATAATCGTCATGGCCTGCAACCAGCATGCCCTCTGTCGTGCATACTTCAGAGGTATGGTTGATGTTAGCCTCTCTGGCTCCTGCTATGACGAAGTTGCTTACTTGAATGGTTTTCGTTATGAAGATTAGCGGGAGGGCTGCTATCATCGCCCGTATCCTTATGATAGTTGTCCCATCTGTCGTGAGGGTCTTACTTCGATATACCTTGCACCCACAAAAATGTGAAGGTGTGCTGAAAAGAGTGTACAAGAATGTGCAAAGGTGGGAAACTATTCACTAATACTGCAAAAAGTGAAGAATACGGTAAAAGAAGAACATAAGTTTGTGCCATTTTACTTTGTTTGTATCCTGAACCCTAACAACCTTAAAGAAAAAGTTTGAAGGGTGAAAATGACAATGAAAAATGAAGAAGTAAGTGAAGGTGCGTTGAAAAGCGAACGTGGTAGACTCTTCACAAAAACTGTAAAACTATGAAAAAAATAAAAATTTAGTAAAAAAAAACAGATATTTGTGTCACTTTTTTTTATTTTTTATCCCTATGTCTATCGGTTTTTCTTTTCGGCACCTCTTTTCCTTGTGTTTAACACCTCTTCCTTCACTCTGCCTCTTTCCATTAGCGTGCAAGTGGGTTGTTATGGCATACGGGGATGGGGGCAGCTCGCCCTCAACTTCATCAACGTGGCAAACCTTGTACGTTACAGACACGGTGGAGGAGGCGTTAAGAAGACTGAGAAACTGAATGATTCCAATGTGTCTTCGTTTTTTATTTTTATCCTTTGTTTAATATAATTTATTTTTTATAAAACACTGAAAGAAATAAGAATACAGTGAACCAAAGAATAAGAAAACATTTTTTGTGTCATTCTAGTTTGTTTGTCTCTTTGACTGTCTATCCTTTCATTTTTATTTTCTTCGCTCATCTTTTTTCGTCTTCTACTTTACGTCGGCATTATATATATATATATAAATATACATTTTTAGTCGGTCAGACAAGTGGTCCCGGACCACTCTAGTAGCCTTAAAAAATACTAAAGAAAAAAGAGGAAAAAAGGCCGACGTGCTCGAACGTTCGTCAGGGGGATAGGGTAATCCTCTATTGTTCATGCCGTCATATTCGGCCCGAGACGGAGACCGGTATCCCTATGTGTATACATATGTATGTATAATATATATATATATAATAAATAATTTTGATGTGATCCTAAGGCAATAGTTTTTCAGTTTATCTCATGTTTTTTACATAACATTCTTTGTTTTTTTTTCATAATTTTTTTGTTGGTGTTTTGTTTTGTTCCGATCTTCCGTAGCTCTGGTACGGATCGGGCGCCTGAGGAATCAAGGTAACCAGGGCAGCCGAAATTCTAACTCAATAAATTTAAAATAATCATGAACGAATAGTTGTTTGTATGGTCGCTTTCTACAACGTATTTTATTTTTTAATATTTGATATTTAATTACGGAAAAAAATATACTTCACACTGGGATTTGGCGCTTTGAGTCTGCTATGTAGTAATTGGCGAGACCGCGAAGAAGTCCAGAGATACGTGACACGAAGTTTCTCAACAGATTTTGGATGATCTCAAGTTCAGAGGAGCGCGTGGAGCAATGATTGAGGAGTTGAGGTTCATTACATGAACTTGAGGTTAGGTGAGAACTAGGTTCGTCTCAATTTTATAAAACTATGCAATCAGTCCGGACATCTATGACACTTTTACCTGTTCGGGAACGGACGTCCACATTTGGACTTATGTGTTTAGGTGCGGTGTCGAGCGCATCGGCCCCCGCGTGAGCAAAGGCCCTCCCGGCCGCGTCACGCAGGAGAAACTTAGACTTTCAACCTTTTAGAGACAACTCGAGGACGACACGGTAACCCGCGTCGACCCATTGCCGCTCCAGCCGAGTGCGTCAGCTGTACATTTCGCGGTCCCCTATGACAGGATAGGTTCTCGCGGGACACAACTTACCTTCCCCAAGGGGTTGTCACCACCCTTAGGGGCATATCCCCGCCGAGCTACCGGCCCACGTGCGAAGGTTTTTATGATGCAGTTGCAGAGGTAGGCTGGCCGAGGACATTTGCTCGTTCGTTGTAGCATAGGTACGCATGGTTGAACGCCAAAGTGGACCCGAACGTCGTTCGTCCCTGGGGCGATGATCTCCCAGGAATCGGGACGTACGCCGGTTGACTAGGACGTGATATTCCAAGCGTAAGGAAAATCTCGAGCGATCATAGTCTGTTCTTTCGAAAACAATTAAAAGTTAATCAGACAAAACTCTTCCAAAAGAAAATTCAGGTCAACGTAAGTTGACTTATGTTCTGAAATCAACCTATATACAATACACTCATGCATCCGACAAAAGTCGACTTGACTTCAAACAAGACTTATCAACAAAAGATCAAAGCATGACCTATACACAATGCGACGTTCAAATGACGTTTGACTAAAGTATCTCCACTATGCCTGCCATATGACTGGGCTGTCACAATTTTTTCGACTTGATGAGATGCGTTGCCAAGTTCTTTCATTCCACACTGACTGCTAGCAAGGAATATGGGCATCCCAACTCTCAAGTAAAGTTAGGATGCGATTGCTTTAATGATGGGGTCACTACCTTTCTAACTTAGGTGTGAATGCCATCTGCAAGTAATTCGGCTACCACTTATACAAGTCAGCGACCATCTTGAATAATCAACACTCAATGTCCCATTAAGGTCAAGGATCCACTTTCAAATTTTGTTGGTCGCTTTGTCCTCCTGACCCTTGTTGACCCTACTGAAAACGGTTGTTCTCAACTCTAGTTATCCAAGCCTTGCTTGCCATATCAATCCTAATGGTCCTCGCTTCTTGCGGCGAGGCCAACCACGACAAGAGTGCCTAGCCGCGCTCAGTTTCATCTAGTACCATGAACCGAGTTTCTTGTGGTTCAATTCTCCATGCACAAGTGGCCCCTAAAACAACCACTAAGGGGTATGCTATGACAGTTCCCTTTAACGTGAGGAGTTAAGAACTTATGGTTTTTCCGTGAGTAGGCGCATGTCCTTTCCCTAGAAGGTGGTCTGGAATACCCCTCATCCTCGCTCGAGCGATCCTCGGATCCCAGAAGTCGGGCTGGCTCCACGACAACAGCATGGTATTCCCCCGCATGAGCGGTCCGCTCCAAGTCGTTAGCAGGGCCGGCCCCTAGGCAGCGAACCCCCGCCTCAGATGCCTCCTAGGAAAGGGAAAGACGTCTACCACGACGGGCAATATGGTCCCTTGTCGTCTGATGTCAAGAGTAACTTAGATGAAAAAGGAGATCACATGAGAGAAAATCATTACAAACAGCCATAGACAGAGAGGGTCATTCGGAAAAGAACGGATATCCTCAGGAAAAGTTTATGTCCAATTGATTTCTTCTTCTTTGTGTGATCGCTTCGTTTCTCATCGTCTACTAACTTCGCATTTCTTCCGCATACATACAAGTGAGCAACAAAAAACAAACACCACTCTCTCATTGTCATTGACATGTTCAGGTTTCCTTTTTTCATGCATCTTTCTACCTACCTGCACATGAGATCGAACAACAATTTCAAAAGAGGACAATGTAATCTCAAACTCATGTCAGACTTCCATTCACGCGCGCAAACATACATTTCCTCTACCTTTTCAGTGAACATTCAAAGACGGGGGGGCAAGCAAGTGTGGGTTCACACGGGTGTGAAGGGGTCTGAGTCATACTGACTGACCTTGAGTGAAGTTGAAGAGACGGCCCACTCAAGAAGACCGTGAAAAAACGCACTCCAGAGAAGACAGTCGTTACAACGAATCGCCCGCAAAGCGATCCACACTACTCCCTAGAGCGATCTCTTGCCGCGGCACCCCCTCAACACACAATCACCTCCCAGTAATCTGACGGCGTCTCAGTGTCGCTGTCACACCAACCGCACCACCACACCGTTGCGGTCAATACTAAAGCACGCTGCCACAAAATGTCCCTCACAGTCTAAGCAAAACGGGCAACGCTTCCTCGTCACCACCTAGAACGCACTGTCGTCGCCGCAAGAGTTCGGCAACACTTTCGCGTCGCTGCCAGAAAAAACACTGTCAACACCGGAAGATTTCGGCACCACCAACATCTCAGCGCTGTCGCCGCAAAAAAAAAATCGGCAGTGCTTCCACGTCACCGCCAAAATCTCAATGTCGTTGCCGTAAAAAAAAAATTGACAGTGCTTCCGCACCACCGTCGTCAAACCCGGCATGCCGCCACAAAATTTCGGCAGCGCTCCCTCACAACTGCCGACAAAGCGCTGTCGTTGCCGTGCCAAACGGGCAGAGTTTTCTCCCAACCGCTTGCCGAAGACTTGCCGCCGCCATGTAAAACGGGCAGAGTCTCCCCTGCACCGCTTGCCAAAAACTTGCTGCCGCCGTGCAAAACGGGCAGAGTTTCCCCTGCACGGCTTGCCAAAGACTTGTCGCCGCCGTTTAAAACGGGCAGAGTCTCCCCTGCACCGCTTGCCAAATACCCTGCCACGAACAGCAGCACCTCCTGCTGGCACCCCGCAGCACGGCAGCTAGGGCAACCTCTCCTTTCCTCACCTTGTTGAGATGGCGGCTATGGCTATGTTTCACAGCTATGGCCACCTCCAGAAATCTTCCTCCTTCACTTGCGGACCTCCACTCAACTCCCTCTCACTCTACCAGCAGCTCCTCCTTCAACAGTCAGCATTCACCCAAGCGAAATGCTAGCAGCACCAGCCACAAATGAATGTTGGTTGGCTGGCTGCTGGCTATTTTATAGTTGGTTGGGGGCTGAGGGCAGCTGCTTTTCCCCCAGCCTAAACTCGGAGTGAGGCCTGACTCTTGATCTCAGACGAGATCAAGGGCTGAGAAACTTGATGTTCTCCTAGGGGAACCAAGTTTCAGGCCTTGGTAATGCATCTGGCCGCTACCCCCAGCCAGATGCAGCCCTAAATGGCCGTATAGAGCCAAGTAGAGCAGACTGTTGGATTACAACAGTCTGCTGTCAACTCAGGGCCCAAATGCTTTTATCCCTGCATCTGGCCTTGCGTCGCGATTAGATTCGCGACGCTCTATTTTTTTTTTTGTTTTCTTTTTTTATAAGTCGTTGGCTTATGCCAACGGTCACTATCCTGTTCGTGGTGTGCCCATGAACTGCTGAAATACAGGCCTAGGTTTGATCTCTTCCGGGATCGAAAAAAAAATTGGCCCATTTCTCGATTTATGCGTGCCATCCTTGTGCAGGGGCCATGCTAATCTCTTCTGCGCGGCTGATTCTAGCAGCACGATCTCATTGATCGCGCGACCGAAATCGGCCTCGCTAACTCACCTGGCTGCTCCAAAAAGGAGTCGGCCCGAGGTCACATACGAATTCGATCCCCGCATCTACGAGGTGGCAGTCTGTTGTGTTTATCTTCTGGGCTGGCTCTTACTACGGTTGTAGTAGGAGCAACCCTCCTACTTGAAGGGCTGTGGAGCCTGGCTGACCATCCCTTAGTAGCACGGCCGGCTCCCCCAGCCTGTGGCCTTGCCGGCCTCGCTGTTCGAGGCGTCGGAGGCCCTGCTTACTGGCCGTGACGTACCGGTTAGCCGCGCTACCCTGGCTTGGTAATCACCTAACCGGGTAGGCCTCGACAGCGACCAGTTGGCCTTCTGGTTGAAAACCCAACCTCGCAGGCCCAGACTTCCTATTCCTCCTGCATCGCGGTTCTATACCCGACGCATCCCTGTTTTTAGTCTACTTAGGCCCTGAATCGCGCGACTGTTAAGCCGCGCGTCATTATTTTAGGTAGACTAGGTCTAACTTTAGTTTTCCCATGACCGCACACTACTGCGGTCTTGTTGAGAACCGCGGACGACAGTGCCGACTATATCAAAGATGACGTCAACCCAAAAGTTGTTCATATCATTGATATGAACAACATAGTTTTTTCCTTTTTTTTTAATTAGTTTATTTTAAAAAATATATATATATATATATATTGCGCAAGGCTGAATTTTTCATATCCCGAATTAATCCGGAATTTTCATCCGGATTAAAAATTCAGGATAATGGTTCCTCACATATCTTGTTATAACATTGAGACGACCCTAACCCTGACCTTATATGACCTGAGATTAAGTATAGACCCTTAACTCCTCGATCACTGCTCTAGGTACTCTCAATCATTCATAAGTTATAACTTAGATAAAAAACATAACTAAATATGCATATCATCGTTTCTAACTGGATTAATTTTTAGTAATAAAATAGTATTTGGCGGTATCAAAATGAGTGTTTTCCCTTTTGATTCCCTATCGATTTTCAATGAGTTCTTCCACAGGTACACATACAAAATAAGTATTTTTCGACTGCATGTTCTCGAACATATATGACTTCATATGAAAGAATTGGTAACTCAGTGAAATGGGTGTTTGTCCCTCTTCCAAAGGAAAACACCTATGTTTCGTCTTTACCTTGGATCTCATTTAACTGTCTCTTATATCCTACTTTTCCTATGGGTCAACTTAAAGTTTTACCTCGTGTCAGACCAACAATTTCGTGAGGGGCGAACTTATTAGTATACTCAATAGAGATTGGTTGATGTTGGTGTTGTCCCAATAAGGTTTTAGTACAATCTTAATAAATTTATGATATAGTTTTATTCCAATCTTGAAATTGCTCTAGTAGGGTTAAAAAATTAACTTAGGTAGGTACCGAAGGTGATATGATATATCACTAATATTCCAACAAAGTGGTAGTGTGAATGTTGAACTAATACGATAAAAAACAAATGTCAATATAAAAGTTAAAGTAGTTATAACGGCGTGTCATAATGGTTCCTCACATATGTTTTTATAACATTATGACGACCCTAACCTCATATGACATAAGATTCAAGTATAGACCCTCAACTCCTCAATCATTTCTCTAGGTACTCTCAATCATTCGGAAGTCATAACTTAAATAGGAAATACAACTAAATATGAACATCAACATTTATGACCGAGTGATATTTTATCAGTAAAGTGGGATAAAAATTGTCAGATCCCAATGCAAAATTGTTTTTAAATATAAAACAACGTGACAAAACATCTTTAAACAAAGTATGTTGTGGATGCTGAACCTATTGAAAAAACTTTTTGTTGCGAATCACTTTGAATGTCTAATCAAATTTATTTTAAAAATATATATATATATATATATTGAAAAATGGTTCACCACCTAAAACTCAAATAATGTGTACATTGTTGGGTTGAGATATGAGGACCCTCTTCGCTGTGTTTCGATTCACAATAAAAAGTTTTTATGAAGAAAAAATTAATACATGATATCAAAAGACAGGAGTCTGTAGGTCTCATATCTTCAACTGTAGAAAGAACCGAGCAACATTACCACCCTTAAAACTTGATTAAAAAACAATTAAATTTATAATGCAATTGAAGATAAAAAGTAAAATTAAAAGAATAAATAATACTTAAAACACTAGTTTGCTGGAAGCTAAGTTGATTTCTTCAAGTTACGGATTTATGTTGTAAGGTTTTGATGCTTTGGGTCCAGGCCAGTAGTGAAAATAAAAGGCTACTAAAAAAAAAAAACAGTTCGAGTCTCGCAAGCTAAACTACTAGCTGAGCCGTCGGGGTCCCCTTGTTTGCCAGCGTGCCCCGACTGTGCAAGGACCAAAGAAGGTAAAAAAAACAAAAAACGAAAAAAACTTATGTTATAAACTAGGCTACCAGAGTGGCCTGGGACAAGTTGCCCGACTGAGCCAAACTTTTTTGAAAAACAAATAATAATAATAAATACTTTATTTTAAATTTGGTAAATAATTTTGATATGACCCTGTGACAAAACTTGTTCAATTATTTTTTTTTATATAACTCAGGTTTTTTTTTAGATTTTTTTTTTTTTTTTGGATATGCGTAGCATCTTGTTATCGTTCGGAGGCGAACATGAACATGCTCGCCCGAACGCGAACGAGCGTAAAAAAATCTCTGAACGTTAACATAAAAAAATTATTTATACGTATATAATTTTTGTTCGTGCATTGACATGTTTATAGTTAGTTATTGTGATCTTGATTATAAAGGAAAAACCGCTGTAATGAAATTTGGTAAACATACAGATATGAGGTACCTGCGGCTTGTCCATTCCGGTTCGAGTCCGGACAGCGACAATTTGTTTAAAAACAAAATAATTAGATAGTTGTATCAATTTGACCCGAAACCGGGTGACCTAGCCATGAGCAGGTTGACGAGAGTCCTAACGGGCCTTGGAGGACCGAACCCACGTATGTGGCAAAATACGGGGATGACTTGTGGCTAGGGGTAAATAAAGAAAGAGTAAGAATCAATCGTCCGAGTATTGATTCTTCAGCGTATTTTACGCTTCATGCCTTTTGCCCCATAGGCGCGTGAGCGCTTATAGAAAAACTGACTCATAACGGTGGAACCGTTAGTTCTTATTTATACAAACAAAAAACCATGGCAATACCGTGGGAAGTCGGTGGATTGTATGTAGAAAAGAAAGCAATTCAATGAACGCGAGCGCCTTCAACTCCGAAACTGCTTGCTTGAGGCAACACCCGCATTTGTACTCGAGCAGATGCTTCGCGTCTGATCTATCGCCAGAGTGGAGCCAAAGGCGCAACAGGAAGCAGAGGCCTCTCTTATTTGACATTTAAGGCCGAAGGATGATTCATATATGAGAATTGACTCAACTCATTCTCGATGAACTTATAAATAAGAAATAACGCGCGCGGGTCAGAATGATTAATAAATAATAAAAAACAACATATGTAATGTAAAACAACAATACAAGCAATTTTTGTCTAGAAGTCATATCAAAACTTGTAGACAAACGTGAGTTAAAAATAAAAAACAGGAAAATTAATCAATTTTATTCATTTACAAGAAAAAAAAAGGTTTGTCCGAACACATTCGCGAGCCGTTCGAGCGAATGCAGAGGGGCGTGAACACCTTTGTTGTAATACCCTGGTTGGGACCTTCCTTGGCACTTGCACGGTTGGGCCGCCCTGTAAAAAACGTTGACTCGGGCGGCCCGATTGGTAACTTGGGTTATAAAGAAAAACAAACTGAACAACTTTTGCGTCAGGGTCACATCGAAATTCTTTGCCACATTTAAAATAATACATATATATATATACAGGGTTACCAACCCGTACATATGGAGGCCCCCGGACGGACTACCGTACGTTCGGGCGGTCGGGGTCCCGTTCGAGGGCGCCAAAAATTATTTCATCATCTAAAAATAACTTTTTTTTTAATGTTTTTTTTGTAAATTCTCTTTGATGTTAGGTACATGCCCATAAATTTTGAAGTTATTTTGCTCAGCCAAAAACAAATGAAAAATCTTCAAAGATGAAGGTGTCAAAACGTGCTCGCCCACTCACAATTTTTTTCTTCTCCACTTTTTACTTTTGTTTTCACTTTATTTCGGGGTCTAAACAATTTTATTATTTTTCAAAAAAAAGTTCATGATTTTTTTATTATCTGAAGTACACATATGTATAAATTTTTGGGGCATTTGGATATGCCAAACAAAAATGAAAAATCACCAAAGATGTTGGTGTCGAAAATGGGTTTGCACACTTACTAATTTTAATTCTCTAATTTCCTAGGCTACCAGAGTGGCCCGGGGTCACTTGCCTGGCCGGGCCAAAAAAAATTAAAATAATAAAAATAAAATAAATATTTTAAAATTTATTTTTTATTCTAAATTTGGTGAAGAATTCCGATGTGACCCTGGGGCAAACGTTGTTCAGTTTATTTTTCTGCATAGCATAGTTTTTTTTAGGATTTTTCGGATTTTTTTTTTTTTTGCTGGGGCCTTCCCTGGACCTTAGCACGGGCTGACCACCGGGGACCTGGGCGGCCCGGCTGGTAGCCTAGCTAATTTCTTTTTTTATTTTTTTTTACAAGTATTTATTTTTTGTATTTTATTTTTATTTTAAATTTGGTAAGAAATTTGGATGTAATGCTCAGGCAAATGTTGTTTGTTTTATCTTTCTGCATAACATGTGATTTTTTTACAGTTTTCTGAGTTTTTTTTTTTTTTTTTGGGCCTGCTTTCGATCCGAACGACCAAACGCATCCCCAAGGGCTCCCATGCGTTCGGACGTTCAGCCTATCCCCAACGGCGGGCACCCTGTATATGTACATATATATATAAACTTATTTTTTACCTGACTGGGCAAATGGTCCCGGTCCACTCTGGTAGGCTAGCTCGCAACGCTTTGAACCCACAGTACTTGACCCAGCTATCAAGTCCGAGTCTCGCCTGACCGGTAGGCGGATCCATGTCGAGGCTCGGAGTACCAGGCGTTCAATTCCTGGAGCTGCTGTTGAGAGAAACACAAACGAAAAGAGGCAAATGAAAAAAAAAAGCAAATACAAGAACATAAAAAAAAAAAAAAAAAAAAAAAAAAAAAGTACGAGAACATTAAAAAAATAACAAACGGTCTAGAATGAAAAGAAGAGAGAGAGAGAGAGAGAGAGAGAGAGAGAGAGAGAGAGAGAGAGAGAGAGAAGGGGGGGCGGCGACAATTCGCAACCCCTCTCTCTCTCTCTCTCTCTCGTTTCCTAAGTCGAAAAATGGAATGAATCTTCCCATGTCTCATCTTTCTCTCTCTCTCTCTCTCTCCCTCTCTCTCTCTCTCTTCCCCTCCCCCCTCCCCCCGTCCGCCCCTCCCTCTCGCTCGTCTTTTTGTTTTTCGCCGTTTTTATTTTTATTTTTTTCTTTCACTTTTTACATCTGAATTCCCTTTTTTTCCCCGTGTGTGTCATGCCTGGAATCACAGAGCCCGGCCATTCAGCAATTACCGGACCTTCCCTTGGCCGACCCCTGCAGGTCACGGCACGTTAACGGGGAAGGCCTGCGGCCGATAGCTGGGCCAAGTACTGGTGGTTGAAATGTAGCTTTGTCAACTTAGGGCGAACTCATACGTGTGCAACAAGATGGCAAACTGTGTCGTGTTTGCTACCTTGGGTTTGCCATTTTGTTGTGTTGCTCTGTCACACAGGGTGACAAATCGGGAAAGATAATGCCCCAATGCGTTGCTGTTCGTGAAAATTGCTCACTCGTACGACCGCACAAATCGTTGACGGATGCCTGCAGTTCTTGTAGGAACTCATGGAGTCGAAAAAAAAAAAATGAAAAAAAACATTGTGAACACCTTTGCAGGTGCTTACAAAGAGCCCAACTCCGTAGTCCTCAAGCCGTGACATTTGCCATACCGATTGTGGATTTCATGGGTGGGCGAGCACAGTGTGACTGCAAAACCATTGTTTTTAGGATTGCGTCTTGGTTGCACACAATCCTAAATTGAACGCGGGAATCGAAAATGTGAAAACGGCGTTAGGACTCGTCCTAAAAGATTTAGGATTCCCCAGCCAAATCGTCCTAAATTTTCCAATAGCCCCGGATCTACTGAAAAATTTAGGATTCCCGCGTTTCATGGAGTCGTCGCGTCGCGAGAATGGCATTGTCGACACGGAGGTGGTGGTCCAAGAGTGGTCCGTCGGGTCGGTGGGCGGGCATTGGAGGTTTTCTGCCGGTCGACGACGGCAACGGCCCCCACCGGTAGCCATTGGCCGGTGGGGTGGAGCGTGGTGGGCAAAGCGTGGCCTGGCCCTCGGTCGTTGAGGACCGTTGGCTCGGGTGCGGGCAACGGAGGAGTCCCCTGACGCCCACCTGTACAATGCGAAAGCGATTACCTGCTCCACTGGCAAAGGCATCCTGTAGTGCGTCACCTTCTTCTCCACGTACGCGCCGCACGCGGCAACGATCTGCCTAAATATGGCCAACGACATGCGCAACTTCTGCCGGTAATACTCGTCCGTCCCGTCATCACAGAGGCGGAGATCCTCCCATGTCCCGTCAGTCCGTCGTTTGATCCACCAACGTGGGGTCCGCGCGGGAAAACGCCAGATGACAACGCGGCGCACAATTGGACGACTGCCTCACACGTGGCCACGCAATCCGGCGCTTCGGCAATGCACTGCAACAACGCTCTTCGTTTCCAGAGTTGTGTCAGCATGTCGCTTGAGGACGACGACATGCCGCCCATCGTGTTCACGACGACGGCAGTAACCGCCATCGCGACCGCGTCGATCTCCTCTTCGCACAGACCGTGCCCGCTGACGCGAAGATCCATCTCTGGGAATCTTCCTCCCCGAAGAGCGTGACGCCTGCCACAACCGCTGAAGACACGCCCGCTGCTGAACCAAGTGAAGAGAGACACGCATGCCGGATCCGTAGATGCGCCCGCTGACGTACGCTGCAACAGAAGATGGCGTGCGTCGGAGTTTACAGGACAGCACACACGGCGGAGGTGAAGATGCGCCTTGCCGGAAGTTGCCCCCGCTGCTCACAACTCGCGTGGAGTCGGAAGATGGATACCCGTGCCGAACGCTTCGCCAGCGCCGTCTTTTGTACTTCAGACGCGTCGCCCGGCCGTCCTCCGCCCCTGCCGCCTTGCGTCCGCGAAAATTCGAATTTGAATTTTTGAAGTTCGGGGTGACCGCGCTTTTCACCCACCCCTCCTCGCCCGCCCAAGGCCTCCGCAGTGTGTACCACGGACACCAGCCAGGACCCGGCGGACATCGGCGACGCGGCTGCGTATACGAATATGAGAACGGGCCGCGGGAGATCTTTTAGGACGAATCCTAAAAGACGATTTTTAGGACTGCATGTAACGACGCCGCACGAAATCCTAAAAATCCTTTAGGACTCGTCCTAAAAATTTTAGGATTCTTTTAGGAGTGTCTAAGGAGACCCTAGGCCCTTAGGCTTATGTGAACTGCTGGAGATGGTTTCCCTCCGAAGTTCTCTAACCCAATTCACGGGCCACTAATGAACCTTTGAACTTCTACAAAGAAGGAAACAGAAAACACGTTAGGGTTCTCCCTGAGGTCTTTTTGCTGGAACAACCATATTTAGCCCCAGGAGAATTCAGAGTTACAATAACTTATGTGGGTGAGTTCTGATCTTATGTTGGATTTTGAACTCAGCCCTGCATTTCAACAGCTTGTGGGTGTACCAACTGAGCAGGCGGGTGGGTCGGGGCCGAAATTCAGAGTTATTACAATTTACAAGTCTTATTTTGATTGACATTCAAACTCAGGTGTTTCAGCATTTTGTGGGCCTACCAAACTGAGCTACTCCAGTCGCTGGAACCGTATTTGCGCGCGCAGCTGCAAACCCGAAAAAGTAAGTTATTTTCGCGAGCCTTTCGCGAGCCTTGAGACTCTGTGAGTGAGGGAAGGAAGGGATGCGCCGCGAGCCGGATGCCTCGCTCTTCCTGGTCGCAACACGCAAAACCTAAAACCTTTGAGACAGCCTCTGCCACGGTGGATCAGCCGGTTCGCTGGTCCGTCGGATTGCATCTTATCGTCGTCGAGGCGACTGCCACGTCGGCTCATTTTTTCCTTTTGTATTTCGCACTCGGTTGCTTGCCACGGCGCCGCCAGCTCGCTTTGTCTTCTACTTGCAGCCGGCGATGCCGTGTCACGGTGCGTGGAGCAAGGAGAGGGGCGGGTCCTCTTCCGCCATCGCTGCTGAAGGTGCAGCATATTAATCGAGCAAACTGTTTCACGTCGGGGATCTGATCGAGAGCGACACAGTTCCCAGGTCCCTGCGGCGGACCTAAATCAGGCTACGAATAGCCGTTGGGCAGTCGCAGAACCGCAGCTAGGGGGTTTTCTTCCTTCCCATCGCCTGACAGTGTCTCCCACGTGCACAGCACACTGATGACACGATGGAAAACCGAGGAAACAGTCTGTGACGGCCAAGAAAGTTTCTTCCTGAGCTCCTTCAGTTCTTCCTTCGACAGATGTCGGCGTGCTGTTCGGGCCCACACAGAGGTGAATTTTTTTTCCCACTGTGCGGCCTGCCTTCTGGACATCAGTGGTCGTTTGTCTGCTGTGACGTTGCGAAGAGGGGCAGCAGACAGAAGCGGTACGAAGGCGGCTACCTAGATCAGGTAGAGACTGCTCCTCCGTCCTTGGTTTGCGCCGAAGCAGCGCATAGTGGAGCGTGAGCATGGCGGGCGAGTGAGTGGGAGCCGGCAGCTGGCAATGTAATGA